>PVJA010013679.1:0-49055 GCA_004027025.1 Myocastor coypus | reverse complement strand
GCCTTGAGCTCACTTTTGTAGCCGAGGCTGGTCTCGAACTCACACCGATCCTCCTGCCTCAGCCTCCCGAGTGCTGGGATTACAGGCGTGCGCCACCACGCCCGGCATTTGAAATGATTTTTGATCTCAGAAAATAATTACTTTCTATAATTTAAAAGTTGATTTTTGTCTTTACTTGTGTGAGCTTAAAAAAAGACTTGTTTTTCATTAATAGGTTTCAACTCTTAAGAAATCTACATTCAAGTAACTATTAATAATGTTAAACATTTAAAAATGAGAAATCAACTCTTAGAAAATCTACATTCAAGTAACTATTAATAATGTTAAACATTTAAAAATGAGAAATGTTAAAACATGAAAAATGTAGAAAAATGAAACCTTATGAAAGCATAATTATAGAGAATGCTTTGTTCCTTTTATAGTTTGCTTTTCTTCCCCCTATTTTGCCTTGAGTTAAAACAAAAATGCTTTTGATCATGTTCCTTTTGTAGTGTTGCCTTTGGAGAAAGCGGTGTGCTTATGGAATCATTTAGAGGGAAGTGAGTCTATGAATTGAAATAGTGCTGCACCAGTTACCATTTTATTCTTCTGGCCAGTGTGCCTGAACTCAGTAATATGTAATTATAGCAACTGCCAAAATGAACACTAACTCAATAGGGAAAAAAAAAAAAAAGAAAGAAAGAAAGAAAATAGGCCTGATGTTATTGCTTCTGAGAAGTAATTACATAGCTGCATCAAGGAAATAGAATTCATCGTGTAGAAGAATTCTAAGGGTAAGCTAAAGAGGCCTGTAGGAAAATTCCATGGCAGGATATAAAGACTCTTTGGATTGCTGTGTATAAAGCAGGTAAACAGACATCTATTTGCATAATATGATTCTGAAGGTTTGTGAATGGCTTTCTTTTACTGCTATGCATAGCCTTTCATAGGGCAATTTTAGTCTGATATGGAAAGATAGAGGAAATATTTTAAAAACTGTTTTTAGTTTGAAAGACTTACCATACCTTCATAAAATTACATACATTTAGGATTATGGATATCAATCACAGAAAATTAGGCATTTCTACAGTTGGCACCATATGTCATTTTTGTTTTCTAGCAAATATTTCGATTGGTCCAGAATGGAGACATAAAAAGTGAACAGCCAGTGGTCCCCACAAGAGTGTTAGGCACCTATGGAAAACAGCCAGGTCTTGGCCAGTACCCTCAGCTTCTGCTCAGGATGATCCTTCTTAGTATTTTAGGCCTTGCTGCTGTTTTTCCTCCTTCTTTCTAGAAAGAAAGTAGCCACTGTTAGACTGACAGATAAATTACATAAATATTTACAACTTTAAATTTAAAAAAAAAGTCTGACTTAAAATAGTTAAAGAATAAGGTAAAATATTTTGCATACTTTAAAAAGAAACCATTCTAAGCAATATCCTGGAAGCAACCCCTTTTTGAAAGAAGTAGGTTCTGGCCAAGGTCATGCCCTTACTGCAGAGTCACAACTGGCTGCTGTAGAAATGAATCACCATACCAGATCTCAACTGTGTTTGCTAGTGTAATACTTAAATCAGGGTAGAATGGTGACATACAGAATATCTCTAAAAGCAGAAAAACTTTTAAAGTTTAAAGAAAAGTGGAGGGCCGCGAGATGACTCAGCAGTCTAAAGTGCCTACCTAGGCAAGCTTAGACAACCGCAGGGACCACATGCTTGGGATCCCTAGCACCACATGCTGTGCCAGCCCCATCCCCAGGGCAGGCTAAGTTGGCCATATTATATACATATATATATATAACAAAAAAGTGGAGAGTTTTTATAAAACTACATTCATACTGAGGAATCAGACCTTTTGTCACTTTGGAACCACTTAAAACTGCTGTTTCTATTTGAAATTATTAACATGATTTCTTCAAAAATGAAGAATCCATAATTTTATTGTTTTTCCAATTGCTCACCTATTTTAGCTACAAAAATTGGAGAAATTTTCAGTTTTCTGAAGTCTCATATGTTACATACCAAAAATATTTTCATCTGCCTTTTTTGATAGATATTAATAATTTTAATATTTATGTATTACCTTACCCCCCAAAATCATCAAAATTGGAACTCATTGGTAAAATGTATACAAAATACATTCTCACAGTATTTTTATTTACTCTGTATCCTAAAGTATTTTTGGATTTTAAGATTTAGCACATATTTAAATTATCAAATTTCTTGTACCTTATTATTTTATTATTTTATTCCAACAGATTAAACTTTTATTAAACAATAGTTTTTTGTTCTACTTATTTTTTTCTCAAACATTCCTTCTACTTTCAGGTTATTTTATGTAATATTCTCACAAATGTGTCTTATTTTAGCACTTTTAAATCTTAAACAGTGAATTCTTAAATAGAACTTAAGAATTTTATTTTTTACAATTACAGTTGTTCTAGATTTATAATTCTATCAGGTAGAATGTTCCTAGTGCCAAATACTAGTTTGAATTTTGTTTCACTGTTCTTTCAAATTGTGAATTTAATTTGAAGATGAAATGTAATATTGACTGTGATTTTATATTTACAACATTCCAATAAAACTATTTGAAAAGTCTTTTATTAAAAGCTAATACATGGAAAATTTTTATTAGTGTTTCTATAACTATCTAAAAACCAAGGAAATGCTATGTTTGCATATTTCTATATTTATCTATTAGATTCAAATTCTTACCTATGCTACATCATATAAAAAATGAGAGGCATGCCTTACAGCATTTATGCTATGGAATTCTGAAAGTAAACATGTTTGTAAACTGACCACATGGGACATTAGGAGAACATCTAGCTACAAGCTATCACAGTTTCACCATATATAGTAGCTTTTGTGATGACATTAGTGTTGATATTAACAGGTAACTTTTTGGGATTTGGTATTAATGTTTATTGCATTTCAGTGTGAAATTTACCAAAGAATCATTTTTTTAGTGGCCTGTTCATGTAGTTTGTATATACTATATTATCTTTGTCAGTTCATCTGTCGATGGACATACAGGCTACTTTCAGGATTACCTGTTATGAGTAGTGCTGGTGTGAGTGTGGAATGCATGTATCACTGTAATATGATATTATATGATTAACACTTTTGGGAAGATATCTATGAGCGGAAAGGCTGAGTCAAAAGAATTCTAGTTGTAGTTATTTGAGGAATCACAATACTAAATGTTAGAGTGGTTTCACTAGTATAGTCCTACAATGTAGAACAGTTCCTTGAGTAGCATTTGCTACTATTCAACTTATTAATAATAGACATTTGTAATGTAAGATAAAACAGGAATTGATTGATGAACTTATATATACTCATGTTGCAAGTGATCTCTGAAATTTTTGTTGTTATATCAGAGAAAAATACAATCACCAAATTGGTTGTAAATATTCTGCTTTTTCTAACCAAATAGTTGTATGAGACTAATTTTCTTCATTTTCTTAAAATTGTACGTTTCCCAATAAACTGAACCAAAATCATTTTTCTTTTCATAATATAGAACTTAAACACATTTATTTGTTTCCTTACTTACTTCTTTATTCATTATGGGTATTTAGTACAGTGTCAACAAGACCTCACTACATAGATCAGACTCGTAGTGATCCTCCTGTTTTCAGCCTTCCAAGCACTGGGAATACAAGGGCATGCCACCATGCCCAGTCTCATTAGCTGTCTCAGTGCACGCATGGGGCAGAGCTGGCTTGGCAGTTGGGAGATCAAACCCTGGCCACCGTGCTCTGCCTAAGCAGGTGTTTTAGTCCACTGAGCTATCTGACTGACCATAGACCTAAAGCACTTTTAAGCAAACTATACTATTTTAGCCTACTGTAGGTGAAACATTGATTTTAAACAAATGTATGAATATTGTATAATTTCTAAAATTTAATAATCAATGTGGTAACTATTAGACAGCACCAATATACAGGTTTTATGTTTTGCAACAATTTTCAGAGTGTAGAATGATTTTTACTAAAAAGTATCTGAGACATAATATTTCCAGCACATTATATCTCATTTGCATGTCATACTTTCCTATCTAGACCTTTATAATTTTTCTATTATCATCTAATAAACCTCAATGTTTTTTTGTCTCAATTTTTTAATAGCTAAAACCAATGAATCTCAAGCTGTTGGATCAGCTATGTGTTTCTGCTTGGAGATCTGAACTAGAGTTAGTTAATACTGGAAAACATACTGAAAAAGTAAATGAAATTATTGATATTTATTGTTAATGCATTTCTGATTGATTAGTGATTTATTTATTTATTTATTTATTTATTTATTTATTTATTTGGCTCCAGGGATCAAACTCAGGACCTGTGCTTGCCAAGCAGAGGCTTACACTGCTGGGCTATCTCCCAGGACCTTACTTACTATTAGTTGAAAATACATTTTAAGCCGGGCGTGGTGGCACACACCTGTAATCCCAGCACTTGGGAGGCTGAGGCAGGAGGATCGGTGTGAGTTCGAGACCAGCCTGGGCTACAAAAGTGAGTTCCAGGCCATCCTGAACTGCACAGTGAGACCCTGTCTCAAAAAGCCAAAAAAAAAAAAGAAAATACATTTTATTTTTACTTAGTATATTCATATAAGCTACAAGAATGTCTGTTTCATAGTTTGCTAGGAATAACGTATAAATATTTGTAAAATAGATGGCATATGATAGAAATTCAGTACATATTAATATTTTTCTGTTTACATTGAATATCCCTTACATTTTATGGATACACAGTTCTATTAACATTTAAATCCTTGAGAATCAGAACTATACTTAGCACTTAATAAACACTCAGTAAATATTTGTTGAATTGTTATTCAGATCAAAAAGTGAGCCTAAAATATATTTAATAGGATATTTGAACAAATTCTTGATCTATATGCTTATCTAATTTGCTTAATACTCAGAAAGGTGATTATGTTGATAAACATTCAGTATGGAATAAAAACAAAACTCACTCTGTATCATACAGAACAAAGCACAGATGGGAAGGTGAAAGATGAATATATATCAGTGGTTATTTTATGTTTCCTTTTTTAAGTGTGTAATATATTTATGAGGGGAAAGAAAGCTCTTGCACAAGAGGACAGGCAGGGTGCCTGATGGGTTGCCTCAGTGCCTTCTTTCTCATTTAGCTTCTTTCCTTTATATTCCATCATTTTACATGTACTAGGAAAATAATGATTCTAAAGTTTCTCAAGGAAACAATTCAATCACTGTTTTTTAATTGAAATATTGATGTGCCAGGGAGATAGCTCAGGGGCACAAGTGCTTGTGTGGCAAGTGCAAGGTCCTGAGTTCAATCCCCGGTTCAAAAAAGACCACTATTGATAATTTGAGGAAATGCAAACAGCAAAAATCTTACAGAGAAAAGCCAATAGGAGAAATATTGATATTAGAATAACAGTTTTGAGCTTAGACTTATAATAATTTGAAAATCCAGAGTACAAATACCAAAATTAAAATACCACAAAATGCATACAAATAAATATACGCTGAAGGATAGTATCGTACTTCTCTATGTATTCACTTTTACAGCTATTCTTTCTTTCACTGTATACAATAGTACTGTTTAAACGGTAGTTTGATTTTCATCTAAAATAAAAGATGTAATTAATAACTGTATCATAGAAAAAGTACCTGTGCTTTTATTGTAAAAAAAATCTCATAAGGAGTATTTTCTAAACCGTTATACATATCTCAGAATCAGTGGAAATGCAGTAAGACAATATTTTAAAGATCAGAGTTAAGACACTTAGTAATAGTCATTCCTTTTTTCGTTTTTTTTTTTTTTTTTTAGAATTTTTTTTTTGTTTGTTTCAGAACTTTTGTTTGTTTATTTATTTATTTTTATAGCCGGCTCAGCCTGCCCTGAGGGCAGGGCTGGCGCAGCATGTGGTGCCGGGGATCGAACTGAGGTCCCTGTAGCCTCCTAAGCGTTCACAAGCAGGCACTTTAGACCACTGAGCCATCCTGCCAGGCCCCAGTAATAGTCATTCTTTTAGCCCAAGGTTTTATAGTGGCAGAGACAAAATGTGTTTTGCCTAATATCTCAATATTACACCTTGATACTTATTCAATGCCAGCTAAGCCTTCACAGCACCACAATAGGTGAGGATTTTTGAAAAGAATTATTCAGTGAAATGTGGTAGCGATATCTGCATCCAGCTCTGCAGTGACACTAAAGTATAAATCTCATAAAAGAGAATGAAATTGACATTTTGGGTCCGTTTTGATAAGATCTATAAAAATAAGTATAATGCAGGCATTAAATGGTAGGTAAAAGCTTGAAAATGTATAGCCTGGCTGAAAGCAATTACAATTTTCATCAATTGAGCTATTCAATCAAATAGGTATTAGTCACTCATTCCAGTCAATTATTATTGATTGGATTTTTATATCCATGTTATGGTAGCTCGGTGTCATTCACTGAAGTACTGAAAATCAGGAAAAACGTATAGAAGAGAGACTACATTCATAGAATTCATAACGGTGTTATTTTGATATAAGCTATTTTTAACATGTTTTGTGTGACATTATAGAAAAAGTTTTAAATATCTTGTAACATGCAGCAGAAATCTTCTCTGAGATAATATTGATATTTCACTATTCTGAGAGATAGATAGATAGATAGATAGATGATAGATAGATAGATAGATAGATAGATAGATAGATAGATAGATAGATAGATAGATTTGTGATAGAGTCTCACTATACAGCTCCAATTTATAATGATCCTCTTGTCTCAGCCTCCTCAGTGTTGGGATTATAGGCATGCACCACCATGCCCAGTCCAGTTTCGTTGGAAGGCACAACATGCCCAGGATTCTGTAGCCTGCTTGGCATGTGGTACCGTGGACTGAACACAGGTACTTGCCCTTGACAGACTGGCACTTAGACCACCAAACTATCTCCACAGCACCTGCAATATATTTTATTGCTGACAAACAAGCTAATATCTTTCAAAGTCATTAATATTTCAGTCAACTAGTTTAGACATTATAAGCACAGAATAGTGTCATATGTTGTTTTAAGGCCACTTTATGTTACACAGCAATTAACAGAGCTGTGGGAATTAAAATCACATATTATTGCTCTTAATTTTATTTAAGATGCTTCTAAACACTGATAATTTAAAATAAAATAGCCTTCTATTCTAAAAGGAGTTTGAGTTACAAAAATAGAATACATAAATCTTAGTACTTAGAAAAAATTACCTCTGTCACTACATAAGTTTTCTGACAGTTTAGGCAGATGATTTGTAACATAAAAGACTAAACTCATAAATTTTTTAAGTATCACTTATTGAAATAGCAGTATACTAAGCTAGAAAGTGGTACTGCTTTAATGTTTCTCTGTGCAAATACAAATGTTTCTGAATGCATACCTGTGCTCACACACAAATACATGTAGGACATATAGATTTTTCTAGATTACAAAGTTAGATTATCAAAATCAGTTCATGCAATCTCAATAGGAAAATATGTTGAAGAATAAGTTACGTGATTTTTGTATCTTTCATATACTTGCATCTCTTCATTCCATGGGGGTAAACTGTCTTCATGTAATTTTCACCCTGATAAATTTCGTAGAGCTAACAGTCTTGTGAGTCTTAATTTTTTTTCTTTCATGCTGTTTTGCTCACGCTACATATTTAATATTTCCTTTACTCTTTTTCTGATGAAGCCAGTGTGCCAAAATCTTTCAAATGGACAAGTACCTTCACCTTCATTTGTTTCTCATGTACTTCTGACACAACACGCATTTCAATATTTTTCATGTTTTTTGTGTATTTATTCATTCACTCAGAACTGCTTAAAGGACTTCTAGGAATGTGGCAGAGCATTAAACATCAACAGATCAACCTCTCCAAACCTGCCTGCTAGGTTCTGCTTACTGTAGACTTTGGAGTTATATTGAAGATGAAAATTTGAGAGTATTTTATCCCACTTGAAGAAACAGTAAATCAGTATCAGTAGTTTACAAACAGTGTAAGAATAACATGAACATGTATGTAGATGAGATGGTTATTTTCTGTGGGATGGGATAAGAAGGTTTCTTGTTCAACTGCCTTACGTCCTTAGATTTACAAAATTGGCACATAAGTGTCACAGTGTGTCTTGTGTCTCTCATTTATATATGCAATTTTTAGAATGGTTAGATAATAATAGCAAGGTCTATAACAAAATCATTGATTTAAACTTCTTCTTCCCATAAAGAGATGAATCTCTCTGTTTCGTCTTTATTACTTGCTTATCCTTCCCAAGGCCTCCATTCTATTGTTTTCAGATGCACGGAGAAGAAGCCACATCACATCAAAGAGATGGTTCTGTGTTACTCAGTAGCTGTGTTGCTTTTCTAGGATTCTAACTAGAAAGAAAACAAGTTCATCTTCATAAAAGAAGTTTTTATCTCTGGATAACCCTAACTCCCATTACCATTCAGTTCATTTAGGATGAAGAAGAATGTATTCAAGCCACCATGATTATAACTTATACACAAAGGGCAAGAAAGGGCCGTGCTACACCTCACTTCGGTGTCTCCTTGAGGACATTAAAATGTCATTCCTAACAGCTTATGTCTATGGTTGAAAGTCCCAGAAAAATTTTAAAAATCCTTATAATAGAATTCCTTAGTGCTTATATGAGTTTGCTCTGAATTTAGAGCAACAATAATCTCAGCTCTGGCATTGTTGCCAAGAATTATCATTGGCAATCAATCGACTCACAGGCATCTGTACTTTCAGGACAGACACTAACTCTGTTTTCATTTTTTCTTTCTCCCTTATTGTTTAAACTATTGTTTAAACTATTTGTTAAACTATTTATTTACTATTTATATAAACTATTTAGTAAATAGTTTATTTATTTCTTTATTTTCTCTGTAATCTATCATTTCTTATCGAAATTTTACAGCGACATCCTCAAATTACTGACTAAGGAAAAAAATATCAGCAGCATTTCCAACAATTTAATTGTAGATAAATGTTGGGTTTCTGCCAATGCATGAATTCTTGAACAAATACATTACAAAGAGACAGCCTCTAATGAGCCACAGAGATTGGAATGGCACCTGCTATGTTCCCAATAAAAGCTACATGCTTAATTAAACCTGTGCAATTCTTGAGGAAATATAAAAAAAAAAAAAACTGGGAGTACTAAATCGGAAGGCTTCATTAAATTTATAATAGTTTTTTGGCATTACCAGGTACCCATGGTCTTTTAGCTTAGTGTTACGCTTGGGAGATGAAAAATCAAATATAATGGAGGAAAAAATGTTTACATTGATTTATCATTTCTTCAAAAGACTTTCCTGAATTAGTATTATTTATATGTGTAATGCTATTCACAGAATTCATTTTCAACTTGGTTTAAATATATTTGAAGGCTTTATGTGTGAACAGTTATGGCAACAACTTCTAAATGTCTTACCAGCATCAATTGCTTTCTTCTTCTTCATCAATTAGGACCTCTCTATCCTGTATGTGGATGTAGAGTCATGCAGGATATTTTTTCCTTGGCTGCTGCGACTGCACTAATTAAGTTTGGATCAATAAGAAATGAGAGGGACTCAAGGATGACACTTTTATTCACAACTATAAAAATAAAACTGGATTCAGTGGACAGAAATTTTGGAGGTGCTCAGAGAACACATTTCCTGATCCTAAAAACACACAGCAAGAGCATGTAATCCAGCCCCACTTTTAGCCAAGTGGACCTATTACTGTACTTGAGAGAGAGAATGCCAGTAGAAAAAACTTGTGACATTTCTACTGGTCCTTGATAACTCCCGGTTTGGTTATTGCGATTCCTTCTCTCCAACAGCCGAGAGCTAGAGGAACAGGAGGAGCACAATGAGCCTAAAATTCACATCCGTGACACTGTAAACATTAGAAAGGAGACAGAGCTCTTAAGAAACCTCTTGGAAGAGTTTTGCCCACTGGTAGGGGCTGTTTGGGTCTTAATATGAATGAGAACTAAAATTCAAGCTGTGTTTCCCTGAGGTCTGGAAGTTTATTGCTGAAGATGTAAGCTCTGAGCCCACTGCGTTCCAAGGCCTCATTCTCACTTTCCTTTGATTAAAATAAACTCATGCTATTGAGCAAGGCTCTCACACCCCCAGAATTATGAAGCATCATTCTCTAGAATAAGTACCATGGACCCATGTGGGCTGCCTTCTTATATTTAGATTCTTATTTGAAGGAAATCTCCAGCTTGAGACACTGCATATTGGGAGCTTTGTATTTATTTTATTTTATTTCATTTTTATATTATGCCCAGCTCAGCTAGCCCTAGAGGTGGGGCTGGCACGGAGTATGGTGCTGGGGATCGAACTGAACTGAGGTTGCCTAAGCTTTCCTCAGCAGGCGCTTTAGACTGCTGAGCCATCTTGCTGGCCTAGGAGCTTTTTATTCTGAATATTCCACTGATGAAATAAATCGGTACTTCCTTCCTGTATCATGGTTTGCATCAAAATAACTTGTGAAGAGCTTGTTTAAAGATAGATGGTTATTGAACATTGAAACAACATTGTGGTAGAATATAGACACTTATTGTGACAATATTTTATCATGTAATCATTGCAATAGTTTTATGCCTAATATGCTAACTATACAAAATTAAAAGCTAAATTTTAAAATATATTTGCAGTGTTAAGCTTGATGTAGTTAACTTACATATCAAAGAAGTAGGTAGGATAGGTTACACTTTTATTGAAATGAACACATTCTCCAAATTAGAATTTAGCCCCCAGTATTCAAATATTCTGAACATTTTAATCTAGGAAAATTCTATCAATTATATATAATAGGTATAACATTAGAATCTAATAGATTTAGAATCATTGATTTTTTTTTCTGTATTCTGTATCTGATTTCTTTATTTTGGGGGGGGGGAGATCTACAGGATGTTCAGGATCTCACTACTAGATTGAGGTCGTAGTGATTCTCCTGTTTACCACCTTCCAAGAGCTGGAATTACAGACACTCACCACCACACACAGTTTCAATTGCAGTTTCAGTGTGCTGGGTGGGGGAGCGAGCACAGTAGGCCCAGGGATCAAACCCCAAGCCCATGCACCTGCTTGCAGGCACTTTTATCCATTGAGCTATTTGGCTGACCCTTGATTCATAATGATTGGATATAATAATTTTTATTTCATTTAATTATCACATTTATTCACTGTGAGTTAGGGAGTTTAAGG
The DNA here is from genome assembly GCA_004027025.1 of Myocastor coypus. NCBI lineage: Eukaryota > Metazoa > Chordata > Mammalia > Rodentia > Myocastoridae > Myocastor > Myocastor coypus. The sequence continues at coordinate 37,844 of PVJA010013679.1, read as the reverse complement.
AAATCTGATAATTAAGTGTTTATGTCTCTTCATGTCAGGAATAACATTAAATGAATGATCTAATGATAATAGGTATAGAGTAATAAGGGGAAAATAGAAAGAAATGCATTTTAAAATATGATATTGTTCTTAACCTTAGAATCAATGAGAAAGTCAATTTATATTATTTGACATTTTCCTTCACTTGTAACTGGGTTAATATTCCTTGTCATGTGGAGTTTATTAAGTTTATGCACATAGAAATATGAAATATTATACATAGAAATTTACTGGAAAGTCTGAGTATATAATTTAAATGTAATATAAGCCAAATAAACGCTTTCTTCTTTTTATGAAGAATATCTGACCATTAACTTATTTTTCAATATTGTCTATCTGATATGTTAGGCAACTAATTAAAAATTACTTAATGTTCTTTAGTATGTGTGCATATTTACTTTCTTGTTATACTTTCCTTTGCCCGTAAAGTGAAATAAATAGTGTTTGTAAATATGACAACTCAAAGTACCCAAACGAAAACACTTATGCCAAATGGAATGGTTTTCCTTTATGCACAAATTAAAGCCAGCTGTGCTAGACATTAAGGAAAACATTAGGTAGCAACTGATTTGTCCACAAATGAATCATTTCTATGCATGCAATTCATAATGCTGCAGGTGGTATTTATTTTGACAAAGTAGGTTTATTAAGGTGATTGAATTAAAAAAATAACTTCCTCTGTGCAAGAGTTTTAAATTGCTCCAAAATGTTACCTTGTAACCTTAAAAGATAGGGTTTATTCTAAACTTAATTGAGTTTCTTAGAATTCCTAGTCTTGTAATACAAATACCACACAGATAGTGCAGAGTATGATTTATACGAGTTCTAAATGTACAAACTACAGTCCTAATGGACTCAAGCTATCTGTACTGAAGATATATAGGTAAATGGATAGACAGGCAGGCAGGCAGGCAGACAGACAGACGGACATATGGATGGATGGATGGACGGACGGACAGACGGACAGACAGACAAACAAAAAGATAGGTAGATGGCAGACTGAACAGTAGTTATTGGGCCATAATGCTGAGAAGGGTGTCATTCAAATTGTTAAGATATCAATACTGAACAATTCATCAACGTCTCACCTCAAAACATTCACAAATAAGTGAAATTATATATCAACATTACATTCTGATATGCTACCTTTTTTTCCTTGTTTCAGAACTTTTGTTTATTTATTTATTTATTTGTTTGTTTGTTTGTTTGTTTGTTTGTTTAATGGCCGGCTCAGCCTTCTCTGAGGGCAGGGCTGGTGCAGCATGTGGTGCTGGGGATCAAACCGCGGTCCCTGCAGCCGCCTAAGCTTTCCTAAACAGGCGCTTTAGACCACTGAGCCATTCTGCCGGGCCCTCTGATATGTTACCTTAATGATAATATTTTCAATTATGTATTTTCCATGCTACCCAAATTAATTGCACAAGTCCAAGTAGGTTATTCATTATGTTCCCTCTCCTTGGCATAGGCCCATTCCAGTGAATACTGACATCACTAAGAGAGCCTTTCAGGAGAACTGATTTTGTTCTGTTTTATTTTTCACTCAAACGTCTCACCCTTACAGAAGACATGTGAAAGTCCTAGAGATTAATGGCCCAACAATTAGCCATATGACCCAGTGAAAATGCAGAAGAGCTCCCATGTTGGGTCTGGATAAGGTCCACCTTTTATGATAAGCTCTTGTTGGCAGGATCAATAAAGAACATGTCCTTTTGGGGCAGAGCAACAACAGGCCTCTCAGGCAATCTTCGGACAAATATTATTTATAAAATACTTTTGCCCACTGGGCACTGGATAAAAGATTCTTGGGGCAAAACAACAATCACGTGAAAACATAAGAAGCAGGTTTAATTACTTACTAGTAAAAGAAGAGAACAATTGAAATCTGGGTTTTGTTGTAAGCCAGACCCTCAAGCCTCTAGCAAATGCAAAAGACAGATGCAGTCCTTTATGAAAGTAAACCCTGATCCCACTGAGTTCCAAGGCCTCCTTCCCACTTTCCTTCGACTAAAACATAAACATAGATGCAGTCCAGTATGAAACTGTCTCAGAACCACAGCTCAGGCTTTCTGGAAGCAGCTGACTTTTCCTAGTCCAGATCTTCTGGGTTGGGTAGGCTACTCGAGTAGCATTTCTACTTCTTTCAGTCCATTTTTGTTGTTTTCATACTTACAGAGTTTTCTGTGTCCTAGAATTTGTCACTGAAGATGCAGGTTGTTTCAAAGACAAATTAGTTGACCTGGACTAGTGACTGTGAAGGGTTGGGATAACAATTTTATGTGAATATAAGAAAGTTACAGATAAAGGGCTCAGGAGGTCTTGGGAAATGATAGAAAAAAATTTTCAACAATGGTAGCTGCACATACTCATATGTACAATGAAGCACTGTGAATTGCAGATAATAAAGGGACAAGCTGTATAAGGATAACATTTCAGTACAATGCTTGCAATATACAGAAGAAATAGAGCAAATGAGGAACAGGGAGAAAAACGTTATTGAATTTTACAATAAAGACAAAAAACTCAATGGGGCCAGAACTATAGACAATAATGTGATTAAAAGGGTGTGATTTTTATTATTCTTTAAGATAGCAGTTAGAAAAGAGGAGAAATGTAAGAGGGATATTGCTTAGGTTTTGCAAACCCTCTGTGAGTCTGCTGAACATAGAAAATGGCCGGAGAGATAGCTCAGTAGAATAAGTGCTAGCCTGGCAAGTGCAGGATCCTGAGTTCAATTCCTGGTACAAAAAAAAAAAAAAAAAAAAAGTAGAAAATGGCCTTTAAAGAAGTATATCATTAATGAACTTAAATTTAGTACTTGCTATTTAAGTGAATATCCATTAGAATCTATAGCAGCTTCATTTAACAAAAATCAAATATATCACTATTTATTTCTTTATGTAACTTTTTGGATCTAGATGTGCACCAATTTTATATTATTTAAAATTTGGTAATTTCATTTCATGTTCATTTTTGTAAATTCCAATTATTCCTTTAAGTTTTCCAGTTTGAAAATTAAGTACATTAGTATTGTGTTCCCCCATTTTTATTTTTACAAGCAGAACATATTCATTGAGGGAAAGAAAGCTCCTGCCCAAGAGACAGACAGGAGGGGGGTCCCAAGTGGGTGGTGTCTCCCTTTTTTTTTTTCCTTGTGCTTCTATGTTCCTGATCTGTCACTTTTGATAATTATTCTTCATTTATCAGTACATAAATATGCATCATGATGGTACCAATAGTAAGTAAAAATGATACACAAACTGCTCAGTATCTTCTGCATGCTCAGTATCTTCAGTTTTGCTCCCTTTAACCACATTTTGTGGTTAATTTCCCATGAACAGTTTTCTTAGTATGTGAGTCTTCAATTATTTCAGCTAAATCTACTATGACATGATAGAATGCTCTAATGTAGATGTGTTAACCTGTATTTAAATTTAAATTTCAGCTTTGCACTTACGGAGAAAGAATTAAATAACTTATTACTAATTCCATGAGTTATTCACCATCTTAGAACACTGTCTTTGTGGGAGAAAGACAATTTTATGGAAGTCATTTTTCATTTCTTGAGAGATGTAATTCTTTAACTCATTAGTAGAAATCAGTGACTGCTAAATTTTTGGCGATTCATACAAAGTAACTAAAATGTGAATATTTTTCCAGTCCTTCCTTTCACAAGACCAGCTTTGTGTGCTGAGAAATGCTACAGGACAATAAGTTTGAAACGTTAATAGATATTCTTTTTTAATGCAAAAAGGGTAAACCTAAAACACTTTTTATTAAAGAAGTTCAGTTCATCACAGCAGGTTTAAAAACCTGGTACAATTTGAGTTTCACAAAAAGCTAATATTAAAACTCTCATTAATGTCTCATCAAAGATAATAAAAATTCCAAAAGTCCTTAAAATATGTTACTGGCTTTGAAAATACTACTTACAGCGCTATTTCTGTTTTCAAAATGCACTTCATCTGTTCAAAGGCATATTTCAGGGTTATCTTTTTCCCTGCTTCTACATGGCTAACTCAAAGCAAACAGAGGTTAAATGCATGCCATTATAGGGAAAAAGAAGCTGAACTTTTACACTTTTGAAACACTTATTTCAGTAAAAGACACACTGTCATCTATCTCCCTCAAAATAACCGCCCCACAGGGGCCAGGGAGATAGCTCAGAGGCACAAGTGCCTGCCTGGCAAATGCAAGGTCCTGAGTTTGATCACTGGTTCTATAAAAAAAATAAAAAATAAAAATAAATAACCCCCCCACACCACACACCATACACCACACACACACACACACACACACACACACACACAAACACTTTGAACTCACTCATCCCATCATTCTTGCCTTTTTTTTTTTTTTTTTAAGGAAAAAGCAGCAGAGTTTAAGGACACTTAATTACATGAAGCTAGTCTCACAATGGTCAGACTCAGGGGTTGGGCCTAAGTATTTAAAATGAGTGCTCGATGTGGTGGAGCACACTGTAATCCTAGCACTACTGTAGCCCAGTGAGACAGAAATATTATAAGCAGTCAGACAGGGCCAGGCCCTCAGGAGGAGACAATATGAAAGGCAAGATAGACACATCTGCTGTGGGCCAGACCTCAAGACGAAAGAGTAAACAAATGCAGTTTCATGTCTCCCTAGGGACAGGCATCAGGGATGTCTGATAGGTGTGAGTGACCAAATAGGTGTGAGTCACCTCGAAGAAGCCAGAAGTCACTGACACAGAAAGAGCCCCGTCCCATTGCATGTTCTTGTCCACTTGCTACATGACTTGTCTCCACATGTTTTTTTCTTTTTTGTCTTTTTGAAACAGGGTCTCGCTGTGCAGTTCAGGCTGGCCTTGACCTCATTTTTGTAGCTCAGGCTGGTCTCAAACTCACACTGATCCTCCTGCCTCAGCCTCCCAAGTGCTGGGATTACAGGAGTGCACCACCACCCCCAGCTTTTGCCTCCCCATTTGATCCTGACTTAATGAACTTTTCCTAAGCAACTGTACTTATCTGGTCCTACCTTGTATGTGAGTTCCCAAGTTTTCCACCTTAGATCCACCTCACCTCATGTTTTTTTTTTTTTTTTTTTTTTCAGATCATGTTTTTATTGATGGTATCTTCTTATGCTCCTCAGCTAGCTAGGCACTCCACAGCACCACTGTTGATGTCATCTATGATGTCATAAGGGTGCCAGCTGTCCACATTGCAGCCCACAGACTGGGTGGTCCCCAGGATCTCTTTAATGGTTCCAGAAATTTCTCTGGCTAAAAACCGGTGCCGCATCTTGTCGGACAATGTTGACGATCTCATCAAACGTGATGTTTCCGCTGTGTTTAATGTTTTTCTGCTTCTTTCTGTTTCTTGGCGGCTCCTTGAGGGCTTTGATGATCAGGGCAGACGCAGAAGGCACCACCTCAATCTGAGCCTGTCGTGAATAGTCAGTTTCACGGTAATCTGCAGACCCTTCCAGTCACCGGTTGCCTTGGCCATGTCATCTCCCATTTTTTTTGGAGACAGACCCAAGGGACCATAGCACCGACTTCACCACCGGTGCATCTCAGGCACATGACTTTGATCTCGTTGGGGTCAAACTTGGGCGTCATGCAGGAGGTGGCAGGTGTCAGATGAACCTGGATTCGGATGCGGGACGACCAAAGAATGTTGCACCTTAGCCTCCTCCTAGCCGAAAGCAGAAAACCACCTCGTGGTTTTGCTCTGTAAAAAATCCCTTAGATTTGAGGCAGCAGGATTTTATCTACACAATTATCCTACCCCTTTCTAACTGCTACAACAAAACATCACATTGAGTGGCTTCTATACTTGATCTAAAACCAAAGGCATGGAAGCAATTGGGTGACTTTTATTTATTTTTCATTTTTGCCAGTTCAGCCTGATCTGAGGGCACGGCTGGCACAACGTGTGGTCCCGGAGTTCAAATTGCAGTCCCCTGAGCCTGCCTAAGCTTACCTAAGCAAGCACCTTAGACCACTGAGCTACCTCGTTGGCTGCTGGGTGGATTTTAAGTAGGAATTTATTTCTCATAGATCTGGAGGCCTAGGAAAAGGTCCATGATCAAGACTCAAGATGATTCTGTGTCTGTTGGGGGACCCTTTCTTCAGTAAGAGCAATTTATCACAGAATTGAATGGAGAAAGTATGCTCTGATGCCTGTTTTATAGGGATGTGACTCAACTCAACTGATGAAGATAAGTTCCTCATGACCTAGTGACCTTTTGAAAGCCCCTATTACTGTTGCTTGGTGACTAGAAGGCAACGTAAAACCTTGAGGATGCATGTTCACATCACTGTGCTCTTGGTTTCAGTTTCATCCTAGCATCTGTGCTTTGCTTGGGTCACATGCTATGCAGTATGTCGCATTAGGTAATTAGAGACACACAAAGGATTCTTGCTTTGTCACATCCTGACATTACGTAAATCCTTAGGGGCAAATATTTTCCCTGCAAAATGTATCTCCCATACGCTCTGGTCTCTTCCATCCACACTGCTCCTCTTGTGGGTCAGGTCAGGTCTCCAGTCAGCTATCTCACTTTTTCAGACAGCTTCCAACCATTCCTCTTTACTCCTCCTCTCTAACCAATCTTTCAAATTTCTTCAAAAGTTACAGTTTGCAGGGGAAAAATTATGATTACTTGTCTCACATGGTCACTTTCCTTTAATAGCTGCAGATTTCCTGCAGGGAAGGTGTAAGCAAGCTAGCCTATGTCTAGGCCCTGGATACCTCAGCACGATTAGCCTCACGATTAGCCACAAGCACATTTAGCTAATAAACACTTATAATCTCACCTCTGACTCTTTCTTGAATAAGATCTTATGATCATTTATGATCATTCCTTCAAAATTACCATTAGCCTATCAAAATGCAATTCAGACATGACAAAATAAAAATGTTTGCTGACTAGAATTATTTTTAAGAAAATCTGCTGATTTTTATTTATATATTTATTTCTCCAACTGGCTTATCAGTCCATGGAGAATTATGTTTTCTCATTCATTTGCAATTTTGTACACAGGATTCAGAATCTAACAAGAACACTTTCCATTCAAACTAAAACAATAAGTGAAAAATAAGGGGAAAAGAAAAAAAAAGTAATATTTATTGAAAGTGTTAATGTTTAATTGTTTGATCAATCTTATATGCCTATATCAATCTAAACTGATCTGATGATGAAAATATGTAATATGTAACCATGTTAAATTTAAATAATAAAAATTTTTAAAAATAAGTGAAAAACATAAATGTCTGAACAAATGAAAGGATCAATACACAAATACATTTAAAAAAATCAAATACTGCCATCCTCAGGGCAGAAAGTGGAGGATGTCTCAGAAGGGTCTCAGTGCAAGTGCAGAGCATGTAGATATTCTTTCACAATTTGTGTCTCAGAAACCTCTTGTGGTGAAAGAACAACTTGCCATTATTAAATTAGATGAAATGGCTTCCACAATAATGTGATGAAAGAGTTGCTCTTCCTTTCCACTCTAAATGTTGTTTTATGCTCACTAATTCATGAACCACCTGCCATAAAACAATTAATCATAGACTGCTCTCTCTCTCTCTCTCTCTCTCTCTCTCTCTCTCTCTCTCTCTCTCACACACACACACACACACACACACACCCTGCATACTCCTGGGGCTTGAATCCAGTCATCCCCTACATCTCTAGCTCTTTTTCTCTTAGTTTAGACTCAATTAGTCATCAGGCTGCTCAGACAGATTTCATCATTGCAGTCCTCCTGCTTCAGCTTCCCACAATACCAGAATTACAGGCATGCATCACCCTGACTGATATTTTCTCTCTCTTGTTCAGTTGTTGTTTTTTGCTCTCTGACTGTATCACTAACTTCATTGTTATGATTTCTGGGGAAATCTGACTTATCTTAAAGAACAAAATAGCATCTTAAAAAAAAAAGTATGGTAAACTAGTTGAGTGGCATTTCTTCATCTCCCGTGGCTGAAGCAGTTTGACACTGTGAGCATAGAGATGAAACGCTTAAGGTAGTAGAAATAATGACTTTCCACATAATCCTAAAAAAACAAGTTATCATTAATTATACAACTTCTAATACATTAAATAAGCAATAAGTTCAAGGAACATGCTTAGGATCCCCAGGGACTCAGATGAAACTGCAGCTAAAGACATGATACCGTTACAGAGTTTTGGGACTCTAAACAGAGAAACCAGTTAAGTTGAACCCAGACTTTTGACTTACAAAGAATATTGGATAATCAATAAATGTTATTTCAAGTCATTAAGCATACTGTAACTTGCTACATTATTGTAGAAAATAGATATAGAACATGTATGTATTCAAGTCGTTCAGTGACAAAAAATGCTATTATTTACTGGTGTGCTCAATATTTACCTGACTTAGGAAAAGGAACTCTCTTTTTCTTGGAAAAAAATAATTACTCTATGGGTTCAAAATAAAAATACCTATGAATGTTGAAGATAAAGGAGGAGTTTTAAAAGGTATATGATATTTAGTGAACTTCAGTATTTGCAAAGGTTATGTTTACTTTTCTCCTTATCTCAGGTGGTTATCATGTATATTTTATTCTTGGTTTAGAAAACAGTCCCTTTGAGTTTAAGAAGTAACTGAAGTGATATTTGGACTCATCTAATAGCTTTTTATTTCTTCTCCTGCATATATTATTTGTACAAAATTGAGGCTAGAAATAATTTCATGTGTTAAATAGAAGCTTGAAAATGTCATATGCTAAGGATGCATTTCTCTCCAAGTAATCAATGACTGGAGCCAACTTTCTTGTTTGAGTATTTATTTTTTAATTAGCCTCATTGATGTACTGTCAACAACCTTCTGCCTCTTTGAATAGGCTTAGGGAGTTCACTTGGATTTATGTGACAGATTAAAATGTTCTAAAATTACTTGGGGATTAATTAGTTACATTTTGAATTATACATTTTCTGTTAATCTTTGAGATGGCACAGGAAGTCCTCAACAGCCTGCGGCCATGTCCAGAGTGGTCATAGAATCCTATTTGTCTAAAGGAGCACAATATAGAAATTTCCTCCACACCTTGTGAATTTATGAGACAAGAAAAGATTATTGAATTAAGGCAACTCTGATAAACATTCTGTTTTTTTTTTGTTTTTATATCCATTCTAAATATTTATTTCAGTAATGTTTCTTGATGTCTTCAAATGAAGACGAAATCCTACTTTCTAAAACTTTTATCAAATTTCTACTTTCTGTTGAGATCATAAAACAATCCATAAACAGTCACAAATGTGCAGCAATCTCAAATAGTTGATGGCTGAATGAGGTACAACCTAAAATTAAATATTACTTTTTTGGATTCCATAAGCAGAAATGCATCAATGGACAGAATGTCAGGGAAATGGTTTTATGTTTGTAAAACAATGTCAGCACACATATATATGGAGAAAGGATATGTTGGTAAGAGATCACTTCTGAAAATGTAATCAGATTTCAAAAACTATATACAATAAAATTCACTTTTGTGATGTACATTTGTGTTGCAATGGATGTAATATTACCTTTTTTTACTGATTATTAATCATAATAGATGAGAAATATTATTGTATTATAGTTTAATTTATATATCTTGGTGAATAAGAACATTAAACATCTGTTCATGTTATTTGTCATTTATATATCTTATTTGCAGAACTTTTATTTTATTTTTGTGTATTCTATTTTTAAAAAGTTATTATCAGTACACGTTGGTAGTACACAATGATTACACATATTGTGAGGAATTAGAATAACATTTACAAACTTTAGTATTAATAAAGGTTTTGTTTACTTTTCTCCTTATCTCAAGTAGTTATCACGTATATTTCATTTTTGCCTTAAAAAGCAGTCCTTTTAGGTTTAAGAAATATCTGAAGTGATATTTAAAGCTATCTAATAGCTTTTATTTCCTTTCCTGTATATGTTATTTATATATTTTTTATACTTTTCATCCTATGCTTTAAATTTATTTATTTATTTATTTATGATTGGTACCAGGAATTGAACTTATGACATCATACTTGCCAGGTAGGCACTGTGCCACTGAGCTATCTCCCAATACAGTTTATTTTATAAGTCCGTATAAAGTCGATTATCATTCATACAGACTAACAACCAGCTAATATGCCAAAAATATAAGACAGTTATAATCAAGGTATACTTTTAGATACTTTGCCCATGCTAGATTATGATAATGCTATAGCTCTCTCTTTTTCCTATTGTCTTTCATTTTTGTATTTTACATTTGCTTAGTTTTTTATATAACATGAACAATGCAATATTGAAGGTTCTGTATCTGATTAATATCACTTATTGTGCTCTCAAGGTACATAATTTTCATACAAGTAATTCAAATTTGTTCTCCTTTATATTAGGGCAGTACTCCGTTGAGCATAAAAGCCGCATTTTCTTTATTCATCTGCTGATGGACATACAGGGTGTTTCAAAGTCTTAGCTGTCATAAATTGCACTTCAGTGATCCTGGCATGCATATATTAGTGTTGTGTGATGTCTTTAACACGTTGAGTGAGAAATCTAGGTGGAGAATACCTGGATCAAATGGAATTTCCTTTTTTGGTGTTTTGAGAATTTCCATACTAATTTCCACAGTAGTTGACATTTATTTTCTTATTAATTCATTTTGAAGACTAAGTGTTCTTGATATGCCACTTTTTCAATCATATCATTTGTGAATATTTTCTCAATGTATTGCTTTTGTTCATTTTCTCACCATGTATTTCACACAGACAAAGTTTTCACTCTGGTAATGTTTAATCTACTATTTTTTTTCTTTATGGATAGTGACCTATTTAAGATGTATTTGCCATTAATGTGGTAAAGATCTTTCTTGTATATTTCCAACAGTAGGTTTATACAGATATGTATTGCTATGACTTAATTTAAGATATGTTTAATAAATTAAAATTTATTTTTTATCATTTAGGTCTTCCAGTTTATTGCACCATTTTATAGAGATGCATTCTCTACTGGTTTACCTTGTATCAATTATTCATATTTATCTAAAACTAGCCCTGGACTCCTTCTGCCTTGTGATGTATGTGCAAGTATGCAGTCCCTACCAGTACTATCTTGAATACTATGCCTTTCTAGTATGTCCAAAATCAGATAATGTGATTCCAACAACTTTTTCAAAATTATTTTTGTTACTCCACTTTTTCCCTTTCTAAAACAACTTAGGTTTAACTTTCTATTAGAACTGGATTCATACTGACTTGACAATAATTGGCTATTATAGGTTTTTATGCGAGATGGTGGACTACTGTCCCATCAGGTAAACGGAGTTCTTCAGTTCTTCCACATGTTGTAGCTCTCAGTCAAGTCACATTTGGCTTGATTTAATTCTATTTACCTTCATTTTGGGTACTATAACAAAGGTTAATACACTTTTATTTCAATTTATAAATTTTATTGTTAATGTAGAGAAATTGAATTTGGTCTTTTTAAAAAAATTTTATTTATTTATTTTCTTGTTTCAGAACCTTTGTTTATTTACTCATTTTTATGGCCGGCTCAGCCTGCCCCGAGGGCAGGGCTGGCGCAGCATGTGGTGCCAGGGAATGAACCTCGGTCCCTGAAGCCTCCCAAGGTTTCCCAAGCAGGCACTTTAGACCACTAAGCCATCCTGCCGGGCCCTGAATTTGATCTTATAAATTTATATTTATTAGTTCTAGGAGTTTTTCTATAACTTTGATAAGTTTTGTATTTTATTTTACCTGGTTATTCTTATGTTTTATATGTATATAGTCATGTCATTTTAAAATATTATAGTCTTTCTTCTATTATTTCTTTTTTTCCTTGCTTCATTGCCTAGAAAATCCCATATAATATTTTATAGGTGAAGAGTGGATACTTTTATCTCACTTCGAATGTTATGAAAAAACATTTAATCCTCCACAATGAACCCAATTATTTGAATTTTTTTCACACCATCCATTTGAAATGAAGAAACGTGTTTCTCCATAGCTGCTGTGATGGTTACCATGAACTGATATGGAGTTTTATCATACGCATTTTCTGCATTTATTGAAATGATAATAACATTTTCCTTTCTGTTAACAAAATAACATTTTCCTTTTTGTTAACAAAATAATTTACCATGATTTATTGTTCACTATTAAACAAATAATGCTCCCAGAATAAACTCTCCATTTTAGTCAAAATATGTCAAAATTTTTTTGAAAATAAATCGAGACACAAATTAAGGACCTGCTCTTATTTTTAAAAATGAAGTTATTGGAAAATATTAGCAAAGGAAAAACATTAAACAACATGATAGGAAACTCAGGAACAGAAAAAGTTTAATTTCTAACCAAAACATTCATAAAGGGGCAAAAGTCTTTATCAATAAGACTGGAGGGGGCGACTTTTTTAAGTTTTACTAATTGTGCTTTTTCCTGAATTCCTGTTTTCTGTCTGTATATATGTTAAGAGGATGGTTGCTAATCCTCTATAAGTATATACCCATGTACGTGAGAACACACACTCATGGAATATACAATGTTTTAAAGATGATAGGCATTTATTTTATTTTATTTCCTTAAAAAAGCAAAACTTCTGTTTTCATTAGCAGTCATCCAACCCTTGATTAATGCTTCCACACTGAGTGCCATCATACACAATACCTGGCTGCCTGGGTCACTGTGATTTTCAACATCATGTTGTGAATGGAAAATGATGCCGATGGTCATGTATGGAAGGAAGGTTTTGGTGAATAAAGTTTAAAGAGGCCAAGGCGTTTCCCCCTCCATATCAATGTGCAGCATGTCATTGTATGACACTACCTGAACCTCAAATAGAGTATGTGGTTTAACTGTAACCCAAGGAACAAGAGGAAACAGGGTGAACAGGCTGATGGAAACTCATACAGAAACTGAATGTATCTTCAATATTGACAAAGGTAATTAAATTTGGAAAGTAATTCTTTCATTTGAAAACAATGTCCTATAGGGGGACTATCCACTCAGGACCCCCTTCAGTCCCTGTCTCAGACAGAAGCCTTCTTTCTAAAATAAAATAATAAAAATAAAAACAATGTCCTATAAATAAATAATATTACAGATAAACTTGATGTAAACTAAGGTTTTACTCCCTCATATGAGACTGTTTACACAAAGTTTGTGTTTGAAGCAATATTTATTTACTTATATTTTATATGTTACACAAATATATGTATACATATATAGTTGTTTTTAAAATTAATAATCATGTTCTTACATTGACACATGTATCATGAAGTCTATAAAACACATGTATACATAAAAGTATTTTATGCTACAAAATGCAAATATAGTACTTCATATAAGATATTCAGTTGCAATTATGGTAACTTTTGTATAGTGTTTTGATTTTATGAATAAGTTTAAAAGATATTCCAACGGATTATCGAAATTTGATTAATGTCAACCAGATTATTGTATACAGTAATATACAACTAAGTAGTTTTACAAAGTTTTGTTTATTTGTTAGAATTCACTTAAGATTGAGTAACAGAAAAAGTGTTTATGTTTTTTTTTACAGTTACTTCAGTCCCTCACACCTATTGTCTTCCCAAACAAAGCAAGCACCAAATGTAAGAATGAAGAGAAATACAACTTAGTGAAGATATATTAGCAAACTTAACTTCAGGACTGCCTCACCACAAGAATCTGAATATCAAATTATCATACATAATTGAGGCATTGCTTTTATTGCTATAATGTAGATTCAGAGGATTCAAGGCTTTTTGAAAAGACTTAGAATGGCACATAAAATATTAAGTATCTAAGTCTCACATAGTTGTATGCAGTAAATTTAGATAAAAAGTGGAGAAGGCTATTATCATTAAATTACATATCATCCAAGATTAGACTTTAATGTGATTCAGAATACTTCTACAGTGATACCAAATGAAATACTGCCATAGCAAAAATTGTTACATTAACTTGCACTCTGTTTTTGCTCCATAATATTTACATTTAGATCTGCTTTTTATTATGTGGATGTTTTATTTATGCTTTCAATTATAACATTAATAATACTAGGATAAATCAAGTTTAGCTTAATTTCCTTTTTCATACACTTTGCTTTAAGATTTATTTGCCTAATTTCCTGCAAATAGTAATCAGACTAATGCAGCTATCTATAACCTCCAGTAAATATGTCATTCATGATTGCACAAAATAAAAATTAACCTTTGTAGCAGCCCAGGAGTATAATTATATCTGTTCTTCTGGAAAAGGTAGCAGGTATGGCAGTGGGCAAAAGTCATTTGTCAACCTAAAATGAACATAATAGTGGCATCAGAAAGAAAATTATGTTTATATAAAAGTAATGTTCCTCAATGCTATTATCAGCATTCTGTACTATGAGCATGGTAATGGAAACTAAATAACTTCTGAATCTTCCTGTGATATTTCTCTGATAATAGAGTTTTTATAGACTGTGTTTTAGAGTCTATGAGTTCATAATTTGACAGTATGGCACCTAATAACCCATAAATTAATTGAATTTAAACTAAAGATGATAATTAGCTAATATTGTCATTTTTAGTGTGCCTTGATTTCCTTTCTGCTATTGCTAAGAAAAAATACCCAACACTTAAAATTAAGGACAGAGAGGATTACTTAGTTCACAGATTGTGAGGCTTCAGGCTCTAATCAGCTGTTCACAGGCAGAATGGCGTAACATAGGATGAACAGTGCAAGGAGATAGAAAAGGTGGAGACAGCAAGCCTCTTTTCCTCCCTTATATTGTAAGCAGATGGCATGGCCCTGGGCACATGGAACACTCACACCCCCTCCATGCCCTCCTCTTGCACAGGATGAGGATATTCACAGCAAGGTGAACCGGGCCCCCTGCTGAGTGGCTTAAATTTCTCAACTTCTCCAGTTGACATTATCATTACATCATTTGATGAGTTTATTTTTTTCATAAATCTAAGTTTGTAGTGTTATTTGGATATTTCAGAAAAAAAGTGGGTGTCCTTCACACACACACATTTAATTTTGTTTTAATTTTTTTATATGTATTTTTAGAGAGAATAAAAATCCACTAAATATGATACAGAAATTGCCATAGCTAAATCTTGGAAACAACTCAAATGCCTATCAACTGGAGAATGGGAAAAAGTGACATAGTATTTTTATATATTTAAGTTACTCAGTAACATCAAAAAATATTCTGCTCTTGCTAAAGACTCAAAATTACCATTTGAGGCCCGCCCTTATGAAGCTATAGAAAAAAGGGACTAAACATATATAGTGCTCCAAAGGAGAGTCAGCTAGAGAGAAAACATTCTCTCAGGCTTTCACAGAAAACAAACTGGTCAAGCAATGGCTATGACTCATCCAGAGGACTGACACTGACAACAGTTCTACAGAGCACTGTACATGATTCCAAAGTAAATCCTGAGGGGATTTTAATGAGCTTGAAAGATGCAAAAGTTACATATTTTGCTATACAGGTCATGTTTATACTTGCCCTTAACCACCCAGCAGAAAAGTTTAACCACAAGGAATAAAATGGAAAATTAGATTAGAATGCTGAGCTGTAAAAGGCTTAAATCAACATTGCCAGTTTTACCAATAGCCCACTGTGATTATTGAACATTGGCTTATGTATACAACTACTTTCTCTTAGTTCAATGAGAAATTTTGTTGGATCTATAATGATTTGAAAAACTATAACATCTACACCCTGTGCTCTGTATAACTAATAGGATGACAACAATCTGCATTGTATCAAGTATTGAAATGCACTACTAACATGTTTTGAAACTATCACATTGTTATACAGTGTTATTTCTTACTAAAAGTAATTAATATTTAAAGAAGAATATTTTAACATGAATAATATATTTACTCGATATTGATATGTGTTTTAAGAACATGTTTCTCAATGAAGTATTTTAGTTCTTTTGAAATAGCAGTTTATGCATTTAAATTTTATTTAAAATAGAGAAAACTCATTATATAATGCTATAGTAACTATGTTCAATTCTAATTTGACTTGTTTCAAATAAAAATTTTTAATTTAAAAAATTACAATTTGAGTTTGAGGCCTTGTCTTAGCAATGTAAACCTTGAGAAGTAAATTAATTACATTGACTTTTCATTTCTTTATCTGTATAAGTAGAAAATAATAATTATTCTACTTTAAATTGTCATTGTAAGGATGGAAGATATTAATTGTATAAAATCATTTAGAGAATTTCGATGCATACTTTGTCATTAAAAAGTTGTTACTTGTTTACATTGTCATTTAATCATGTGAAAAATATATTCTATTCTTTTGTTTTTTTAAACTTTCTTAATGTTTTATAAGATACACATAAAAATACACTATTAGTGCTAGGGAGATAGCTCAGCAGTCTCAGTGCCTGTGGGTTCGGTCATCATTATTTTTACCTTGCAGGTCCTAGAACTTGCTATGTTGGCCATGGAAAGCAGGCATGGTGCCGCATGGCCCAAATCTCATGCAGGCTTACACGGGAGCATCATTACAAGTCTGAACTGTGAAGCTAAGCGCTATGCCAAATGAATAAATATTTTTTAAATTAAAAAATACACTATTAAATATTTTACAAAAAAATGAAACTCCACTAAATCAAGTCAATATTAAGAGAAACACATAATACATATTTTAAAACCAACATTTTTGAATGTGATTGCTTTTTCATTTTTTAACATTTTCAAAATCTACTAAATCAAAAGAATATCAAATAACAGAATACATTTCTTTATATTCAGAGACCTCATTTTTTGTACTATATAAATGATTCAGCTAAAGAGAAGCTTTATTGTATTTGATAAAACTATGTCTTGAGGTAGGAGGAGAAATGTTATCATGAAAAAACTGAAGAATGAAAAAACAGCCTGCAGGGTCTGCCAAACAACTCAGTGGACTAAAGAGCCTGCTTAGACAGGCACCATGACCTGGGTTCAATCCCAGCATGCAATGCTGGTCCTGTCCTCAGGGTGCACTGAGATTGAGATTGAGACTGGGTGTGGTAGCATGCACCGTAAGCTCAGCACTTAGGAGGCTGAAAGCAGGAGAATCACTGAGTCCAATCTACTTAGTGAGATTCAGTAACACCATACTAAATACATGAAGAGAGAAAGACAGACAGACAGACAGACAGAGACAGAAACAGAGAGAGACAGAGGGAGGGAGGGAGGGAGGAAGGAAGGAAGGAAGGAAGGAAGGAAGGAAGGAAGGAAGGAAGGAAAAAGAAAAGCATCTTGCTGCTGAAAATCTAAAACCAGGAGAGCTGGAGTTTTTCACACTAGTTTCCAGCTCAAGATTAGCCTCAGAATCTCTAAAGTAATATTTTCTAATTTAGCCTGCATGAAACAGTGAGATTGTTCTTAACCAGACTGCTGTGGCAGGGCAAGCACAGTCACAAATCCCAGTATTTGACATATCAGCTCAAGAGAGTGAGCACACAGTTGTTGTCCTGCATTCTGCCATTGTACACTAGGCGAAGTGGAAAGCATAGCTGCTCTTCTCTTTCAAGAAAATGTAACTTTTATGTTGCACTTTAAAATGAAAATAATTATTCTTCATGTCATGATAAAATTGTTCTGTAAAAACAATCTCAGAATTATGATGCTGGGAATGAAAACAAAACAGCACGAGCATTATTATACAAAAATATAAATAAATATTTAAGAAAAATTTGAATTCCCTAAATAAATAGATTTGAAAAGCAAGCATGTATCAGCCGGGCGGGGTGGCTCACGCCTGTAATCCCAGCACTCGGGGAGGCTGAAGCAGGAGGATTGGTGCGAGTTCGAGACCAGCCTGGGTTAAAAAGTGAGCTCAGGACCAGCCTCAACTGCATAGCGAGACCCTGTCTCAAAAAGACAAAAAAAAAAAAAAAAAAGCATGTATCAACGTTGAAAAATTTTAAAAATTATCCTTACATCTCTTCTAAAAACTGAATAACGTTGGACTTAGGATCAAACTCAGGGCCTTGCACTGGCCAGACAGGCGTTTATGCCTCTAAAATATCTCCCAGCCCAAATAACTTTTGAAAAAAAAAAAAGAATGATAGCCCAATCTACATTCCATAAATTTGTTCCTGTATCACCTTAAATTGAATAAACTTAGAAACATAAAATACTCAAAATTATCATTTTCTTTTTCTTTGTGAAAACTAATGCTACTGTAACTTATATTAGACCTGGAGATGCAGTTAGAAATGTCACCTCTGAGGGTAGCACTTTTATAGTTTCTAATTATTTGCTTGACTCTTGCTGGAGTGCTGGAAAGCACCAGTACATAGAGTTCCACCAGTTTATTCAGCTGTTTATTATTACACAGAAATCCTGGGAGAATCCGGGAAGCAGGGAACAAATAGTTAACTCATGCTCGTCCTTAAAAACCAATGCAAAAATGAGATTCTGTGGGTTTCACTTCTATTTTTAAAATCATGCAGGGCCCGGCGGAATGGCTCAGTGGTCTACAGCGCCTGCTTGGGAAGCTTGGGTGGCTTTAGGGACCGCGGTTCCATCCGGGGCACCACATGCTGCGCCAGCCCTGCCCTCCGGGGGGCGGGCTGAGCCGGCCATAAAAATGAGTAAATAAACAAACAAAGGTTCCGAAACAAGAATAAAAAATAAATAATAAAATTTAAAAAAATTAAAAAAAAAATAAATAAAATAAAAAAGTAAAATCATGCAAATAAATCCTCAATTAGTTTTCAGTCCGTATCTTGACTGAACACCCAGCTTGTGGTGTTGGCGCTAATGCCAGTGTTAAGGGTCCACTTTTTCAAACCTGTAAGACCAGCAATACAGCTTTTATATTTACATTGTAATGACAAGTCATTCCGAATTATTCAAGCAATATTTGAGAAGCTGAAACACACAAAAGAAGGATTCATTTTTGTGCCTGCTTTTACTCAATATCTATAAGGTATTAATTTCTCCAACTTTGAGAATTTTTTTCATAACACTTAGGCTTCTGCAGCCACCTGAGTGTAGCAACACATGAATATTTATGCCTCAGTTCCCATCAAAATTAGAAAATAGATTGCTATAAATATTATGACAGAAAATTCAAATGGTGGTGTGGTAACATCAAAACAGATGTTAACACAAGAGATCTGAATTTATAGTATTTAATTCAGCCTACACACCCTCTCAGCAATCAATGCTTAAAAGTACATGAAGTTTGGAAGTAGCCTAAAAAAGAATTATTGTTTGTTTAACTAATGTCAGAAGAAATCTCATCTGGGTTTGACAGCTACTGAAGGTGAATTTGAAAAGCAAACTGTGTATTTAGTGGCCATCACAACCAAAACATAGAAACAAAGCCTTGCTTAACTGGCAGTGTTAAACTTGTAGAAAAATGTCTTTTGTTTTAATTAGAATTTAGCTAAGATAACAGTAATGGAAACAGTGAAGAACAACAGTGAATTTTTAAAAGATACATATTTATGCCTCCCCAAATGAGAATAATTACACAACAGACAATTGATGTAAAATTCAGGGTTCACAATCCCTAGGAAGCTTAAATTTTTTTCAGTTTTCTTCTGCTACAATCTCAGAGGCAGCTTTTGTCCATAATCTCTTCCAGTATGTTGTCTTCCTAGCCCTAAAATTCACTTTTAATTACTTAGATGATAGTAATAAATATTTATTTTCTGATAAACTTCTCCAAAGTTCACAAATTCTACTTGCTGTTTCATCAGGCCTTGAGAAGACAGAAACACAATTAGCTGCAAGAAAAGCAGAGAAATGTCCTATGCGCTGGGTAAATATATACAATAAAATCTGAGGTTTCCTATATTTCAGAAAAATCAAGAATTTATATTTGGTAGAGTACCAAGAGTCTCTGCCACAATTAGAATATCCCTAATTATTTTCATAATCATACACAGTTAACCGTTTTAATTACCATTGAGAAAGAAAATGACTCTTGCTTGTAAGTAAAATTAACCATTTCAGAAAAGCAGACCAGTATCAACCACAGACAATTTCTTTAGCAATTTATAACTATGATGATATCAACATTTACACTCATCACTCCAAACAGTCATTTATAATGTATTCTTTAATAAAAACACATTTTGAATATATTACAAGGAAAAAGTTATTTATCATTTGCCTAGTTGTTTGTGCACAGGAAATCAGTGACAGAAACTTGACCATATACACAATTTTTTGAGTTTGCTTAAATGATGTAAATTGTTAACTGATAATCTTAATAGGCATGATATCTTTTTTGGTTTTTTGTACCCAGGATCAAACTCAGGACCTTGAGCTTGCTGGGCAGGTGCTTATGCTGCTGAGCTATTTCCCTTGCTTTGACAACCTTAATAAAAGAATAGATCGCATTCAAATTGAGACTGTATTTTACATTGCAGTCCATTCATTTTGTATAAGGGAAAATATGTACATATAAAATGAAATGTACAATTTGACCATTTAAAGTACATGGTTTCCCTGTGATATTGAGAGTACTCACTGTATTGTGAACCATTACCACCACCATCCATCCCCAGAACTTCTCACTTCCCCTATCTTTAAATCTTTATTTCAGTAGCTGGTGAGATAGCTCAGTGGATGAAAGCACCTGCTTGAGCAAGCTTGGGCTAGTGCAGGGAGTGTTCTTCTATCCCTAGTACCACATTCCTTGTCAGCCCCGTCTCCAGTGCCAACTGAGCTTGCCAGAGTCAGGGCATGGTGGAGCATACCTGTAATCCTAGAGCTGGGGAGGCTGAAAGCAGGAGGATCACCATGAGTCCAAGCTGCATAATGAGACCTGTAAAAACCAAATACAGTAAAAAATAATAAATACATTCTTTTTATACCTTTTCCTGGTCCCTAGACATGACCATCCTAGTTTTAGTACCTTTGTATGTGATGGCTTTAAGTACCCGGAGTAAGTGGGACCATTCATAGGTCGTTTCACATTCGTAAGTGGCATGTCAGGCTACAATGCAAAACCTTTCCAAGTCCTGCCAATGGTCAAACCGGTCCCAAAAGCATGTGAGCCACATGGTCAGGTATAATCACCTCATTCTGGCTCCTGGGCCCGAATACTGAAGATGCATATCTTAGAAAGAAAAAGGCTCTTTGATTTTCTGATTTTGCAGATTTCAATCCTTTGTTGTCTGGCTTCAGGGTAAAAATATGATGACAAGAGGGTGTGGTAGAGAACAGCTGTTCAACGAATGGTCTCCAAGCAACAGACAGCGAGAGAGAAGCCAGAGGGGAAAGGGGCCAAGACCAGGCCTATTCCTCCAAGTTTATGTCCTGCCACCTACTCAGACATAACCAAAGGTATGACTTCCTAATCTCATAGAAGCATCCCTAATCTATCAAGGGGATGAACATGATTAATCACCCCACTATAGATAGCAGTTAAACAAATGAAAGTATCCAGAAAATCATTAATCAAAGAAAATGTAAATTAGTCACAACATGATATTAATTTATACTGAATAAATTTTCTGAAATAACAGGGACTGAATACATTATCAAATATGGGCAAAACTAGAGTATATGCCTTCATATGTGAGAGTATATCATACATGTGTTCAAATGGATTATATTTTACACTTCTAAAATTCATAATTTATTTCAGTGTTGCTTCATTATAGTAAGTAAAAAAAAAAAAAGTCAAGTTATTCAGAATTTGAATGCTTACCTGAGATTTCTATTGTATAATATCCCTGCATGTAAGTAGGATCATGTGGCTAATTTGAACTGTGGAATACCAACGAAAATAATATGTGCTATTTCTATAATGTGATTGATTGATTTATCTGTTTGGTACAGGGTCTTTCTATGCAACTCGGACACGTAGTGATCCTGCTATCTCAGCCTGACCATCACTGAGATTACAAGCATCTACCTCCACTTCCTGTTTCAGTGACACCCCCTCCCCAGAGCATCAGGGCTTCTGGGGCTGGCACAGCATGCAGCATATGGATTGAACCCAGGTCCTTGCACTTGCCAGGCTGGCGGTTAAACTGCCAAGCTATCACTGCAGCCCCTAAAATGATATCTTAAACATAACTATTTTCTAGCTATCTTCCACTGCTGAAATCTGAAGAGTCTGAAACTCAGTGATAAGAAATTAAGCAAGGACTTTTTTCTTCACCAGGACAACCCAAAAACAGACCATAGATTTGCTATATGACAGAGAAATGAAAATTATGTGTTAAACACTTTAAACAGACTATTTATTGATTGTAGCTTTTAGCATCAACACAGCAAAAACATATAATAAAAATATAATTATGTTAATTAAATTGGATTCAACAACCACTTTTTATTGGTAACAAAAATATAGTAAGCCTTAATCATTAAGCAACTCATAAACATCCAACATGTATTATCATTTAATAGATTGTAAGATGTCTAATTTACTGTTAAACCTAAAACTCAATTTTGTGAAATAAAGCTATTAAAATATATTTCCAGTTTTAGAAATTAAGTGGCATTTAAAAGTGAATAAGAGTTCAGTAGGAAAAAGAGAAATAAAAACATTTATTTTCTCATTCCCAAATGTCAAATTGAAATTGCATTGCTTGTTTCCATGCACAATTTTAGTCAAATTAAGCAGCCAAATTAACTCTGCAAGGGATGTGTGATGAAAGATGTCCCTGAATACAAAAGGATTTGTGAACAGAAATAGTGTGAACTTGAAGAAGTGTTGACTGTCTAAAGCAAATTTAATTTCCACATTCATTTAAAGAGTTTACATAAAGAGAAAAATCGAAAATACATAGTATTTTTATATCAGTTTTTAATGCTAAATGAAATATTTCAGACAGACATAGAGAACTGGTTTTTGGCTTCCTTCTGAAATGGTGCTAATGCTTCCCATGAACTCCTTTTATATCTATTATAAAAATCCTCCAAATCCTTACCACCACATCAAAATAAACACTCTATTCTCTCAGACTTACAAATCTCCAAGAAATTATGTCTCAGCCCTTCAGCCTTATCACATAATCATTATATTCCATCTTCTCATAATCATTATATTCCAGCTGCAAAATTATTTTCTCTGTGCCTGTAACAATCACTTTTTAAATACCAAATGCATCTTTTCTCTCTATCCAAAATGCTTATCATCCTAGTTTTCAAAAAAGTTAAATTCAAGACTTCAGATACAGTTCAGTGGCATAAGCACCTGCCTGGCAAGGAAACGGTCCACAGCTTGATTACTGGTACCAACAGCAGTAATGAAAAAGATTAAAGCCATCATGTCACATATGTATTCCTCGCATTTCCTTGATATCTTGTTTTATTTGGAGAAATTTTGTTTTCATTTTCTGTATTTCAGCTATTTCATCAAGATATTTTGGATTTATTTGACTGAATATTATCCCTCTCCATAAAACAAGTGTCATACCAGCAGACTTATAAAATGTAAATAGCTGAACGTATCTCCAAATAAAATGTAAATAGCTGAACGTATCTCCAAATAAATAAATACACATTATTTTTACATGTTTTATGCTTAAGAACTTATTTTAAGCAAAAACCTTTAAGCAGAAACTAAAGGAATGTTTTAGCACTTTACCTGCCTTAATAGGAAGTGTTTCATACTGAGAAACTTCTATAGACCAAGTGAATGGGAAAAATCATATTAACACAATGAAAGATAAAAAACACATGTTCTTTCAGATGGAGGTGGAAATCCTTTAAACGAAATTGAATCTTCTTTGCTGGAAATAGTCAATATTTTAAGCACAAAAACAAGTTATAGAAGACCATTTGAAAAGAAAATAATTAAATAATTAACATAACGAATGTGGAAAGAAATGCAAAGCTTTACATGAAGATGTAGTTCAGAGCAAAGATGTCCTGTTCTGTTATTGGGCTTTCTGAGACAGGGTTTCACTATGCAATTCAGCATGGGCTTAAACTCGCCAGGTAGCCTAGGCTGACCTTAATTTCACAGACCTCTTCCTGACTGAGCTTCCCAAGGGCTAGAATTACAGACACTCTCCACCTCATCTGGGTCTAGACAGTCACTTTCACCATCTCTATTACAATAGCTTGGACTGAGGAAATAGCTCAGGGGCATAAGCACCTGCCTAGCAAGCACAAAGTCCCAAGCTTGACCCTCCAGTACTGAAAACAGAAAGTTTTACAATAGCCTCAGAAGGATTTGGGAGTGCTACTCTATCAGGAATAGGAATGAATGCACTTAAGTTGGAAAAGAAGACATAAAATTATATCTGTATCCAGATGACACATAAAAAAAACAAAACAAAACAAACAAACAAACAAAAAAAAAAACTCCATAATCCATAAGAAAGTAAGAGCTGATAGATTCTGTGAAATTGCAAGATATGGGACCAATACACAAAAATTAGAAGCATTTTCATGTTTATAAAGGACTTAACTAAAACAGATGAAGAAAATCCACCTTATAATGGTACCAAAACAAAGCAAATCTAGAGACCTGTATAGTATGAGGATTGTAGCTAATATAATTGTATGTAGGATAGAGAGGGCTACATGAGGTTTCAGCACATCTGGTCACAAAAACAAACCAATGAAATGAGCACCTATGTGACATGTCAAATATCACACTTATTAATTCAAATTTCAAGAGTAATATTTTTCCTATCTTTACTGACTGAACTCATAACAACATAGCATTCATTTTAAATATGGCTGCTAATTTAAAAAAAAAAGTTTAAACATCAGAGAGAATATTTTTTCCAAATCTATATAAGAAAAGAAAACGTCCACAAAACTGAAACATAGACAAAAATATTTACTGTATCTGATAGAGAATTTTTGAATTCAGTAAGTAAAAACTAAATTAGAAATAGTTACGAGCCATAAAAACTAGCAAATACATAAATGGTCATGTCACAGACGGAAAGGTAAGTGTTGTGATAACTGTGACTGAGAGATTAGAAGCTGTTAGTTATCAGCCAATTTGAAACTAAAGAAGAAACCATTTGCTGAAACCAAATAATAACATTTTTTCTTCATGATTTTCCCTTGTTAAATGTTTTACTTTAGTTAATTTGTGAAAGTAATGTAAAACTGACTAACACTTTCTATAGCATTTCTTTTCTCCAGTATCTCTAACTTACAAACGCTAGTTCAATTATAGGACCCTTAATAATCCCACTGTATGTAGTTAGTGTCTCTAAGTTGTAGACTAACATCGGGTAATTCATTTACTATTCACATGTGCACTTGAAAATCAGTTTTAATTAGAATATTAGTAATATGTGCAGAAATACAACTGATTTGAAGATAGATTGTTTTATATGAAATATTTCTTTCAAAAGAGCATGATATATTTATCAGTAACATAATTTATTGAAATTATTCATATGTGCCTTGGAAAATACATACCAATCATTAAACAAATCGGGTGTCTTTCAGTAAAACTTAAAGATAAAAATCTAATTTTATATTTTAAATACGTAAGTTTATTTTTTTAAAATTTTTTCAGCATGTGACAACGTACAGCCTAATGAGAGGAATGAGGATGGGTGCTGAGGTGCTCAGAACTCTAGGTACCTAGCTCGGCCAGAGGAATCAGGTCCCTGGCCCATTGCCCTACAAGAAGTGAAGTGCCAGGAACCTAACACTAAGTGGAATATAGAAAGATGAAAGAAACCCTGAATAAATAATATAGGAAAGAAACAGAATGCAGAAAACAGATTCAAAGAGATATCCAAGAAAATAATAATGACATTAAAATCTGGCAAAAAAAAAAAAGTCTAATTAAAGTTAGACTTTTAGACCTTAAAAAACATTGTTGCAGTTAGAAACCAGGAAAAGAGAGATCTCTTAATAATAGCAAGGAAACAGCAAATAATAATTCAACAGTTACAAGATGATGAAAAGATGGCGTGGGTGGGTGTTGATGCAAAAGGAGTTAACATAAATAACGTAAGAAGACAATTTGCAGAAGTAAGAGCAGAAAATTTCCCAAGCATGAGGAAACTATCCATCATACAAATAACAGAATGTGTACAACTCCAATTCACATCAAGCAAAATAAACATATGTCCAGGCATATAATCATCAAGACCTGAGAAGTTCAAAACAAGTACAACATATTAAAAGCTATTACTGAAAAAATAATAGATCACATATAAAGGAAAGCCCATCAGAATCGCAGCACATCTTCAACACAAACCATCAGGTCATAAAGAGCTTGGAGTGCAGTATATCATGTCCTGAAAGGATACAACTTTTAAGCCAGACTGATGTACCCTGCAAAACTAACTCTCAACATTAATGGACAAGTAAACTACTTCAGTAACAAAGAACAACTAAAGAAATTCATGACCACCAAACCAACCTACAAAAAAACACTGAAAAATATTATAGAAAGAGAGCAAAATGACCACAACTCTAAGAACAACAGAAAGAAACCACCAAGCAAGGCAAGCAGCTAATCATAGGAAAAGTAGGGAACCAATAGCAGGAAAATAACATGACAAAGGTAAGCCAATACATATCAATTAAATGGCCTCAATTCACCAATTAAAATAAATAGACTGGAAGAATGGATCAAGAAACAAAATCTAACACCATGTTATACAAAAGAAACATATTTATCTCAAAAGAAAATACATATGCTGAAACTCAAAGGATAGAAAACAATACTCCGTGAACCACGAACTAAAAAAAAAAAAAAATCCTAGAGTAGCTGTACTGTTCACAGATAATGTGAACTTTGTAATACAAATGATCAAAAGAGATAAAGTAGGTCACTACATACTTGTTAGGTGAAAACCTTCAAGAGGAAGAGATAACAATCACAAATCCAAAGGCACTAACTATGGGAGCAGCCAACCGTGCAAGACAAATTTACAAGGGCATGAAAAAAATAAGCAGTAACACAGTGTTAAATTCAAACATTAACACCCCATTTTCTCAAAGAGATAGGTCAACCAGACCAAAAAAAAAAAAAAAAAAAAATAGCAGAGGTAGCAGAACTGAACCAAACATTTGAACAAAGGGACTTAGTAAACATGTTGAGATTGTACCATTCAAAAACATCTGAATACACCTTCTTTTCAGCTGCACATGGGACATTCTCTAAAATAGACCACATACTGGTTCATAGAACATGGTTCAGCAAATGAAAGAGAACTGAAATTGCCCCATGCATATTATCTGAACATAGTGTAATGAAACTGAAAATTAATGACAAAAGAAACTGAAAAGCCCCATGAAGCCATGCAAATTAAATAACATTCTCCTCTGCAACCAAAACATCACAGATGAAATTAAATGAAAAATTAAAGATACACAATCCAGTGAAAATTCAAACAACTTACTATAATTTGTGGGATGCGATGTAAGCAGTTCTCAGACAAAACTCTATAGCTGTAAACTGACACATTAGGAAAACAGAACATGAAAAATCTGGGAAGGTAACTAAATGTTCATCAACACAGGAATAGATTAAAATGATGTGACATTTTTATGTAATCGAGTATTTGTCAACTATAAAAAAGATAAACTTGAGGCTTTTATAGATAAATAGATGCAATTGGAGGCTATACCCAAAAGTGAAATAAAGCAGGCCCACATATGCAAATACCATATTGCCTCCCTAGTGGAAGAACCTGAAAGAGTAAATAAAATCTGGACAGTACAATAGATATAAAGGAAACAGAGCATAAGGAATCAAGAATTAGAATGAGAGAAAGAAGAAAGATAGGTAAAAAAGGAAGAGGAAAAAAGATATGGAAAAATCATATATATATATATATACACATATATATAGGAAACTAAGATAATTGTACTACTGATTTTTGTTGCTTTTTTAATGCAGCCGTTAATACTTTAACATCTTTACTCTGACAAATTTTGCATGCTTATATCTGTAATCTGAGCAATTATATTGAAGACAATAATGTATAGTATAACAATGTTGAATACCTCTCTTCTTTTTTTAAAAAATATGTATCATTACTTTTAAAAAAAAATCTAAAATCCTTTTGAACTCATGGCCTTATAACATATTGTTTCAGCTACAATCTGCAAAACGCTTTTGAACTTTATTTTTTTATTTCTAAAATAAAATACTGTAAAACACCCAAACATGTCTTACTTACATGTGTATTCATTCCATTAGATGTGCATAATGATGTTGTTATTATGTTTTGGTTTTCCTTGTTTGATATCATTTCACAAATTTCAGATAGTAAATTATATAAAGTCTTATTCTATGAAGTCTGAAACTGTAAGCATGATAACTTTTGAAAAATCACCAGTGTTTTCTTCCAAGGCCTTCCATCATTGACTTCAGAAATACCTGTTTATCTTTTCTCTGTAAATCATGCTGAAAGAGTAGCATCAAAGCAGAAACTCTGGAATCGCAATTGATATTATGGTGCTGGCTCACTCTGGTACCATTATCTAGAGACCTGCTTTGTCAATATTTCTTTCTGTTGGATGAAGTTTTAAATTATTCTTCTGCCACAACATTTTTTAATAGCTTGGCAACAAATATCATAGTTAACCCAGTCTGTTTGTCTTGAAAATTTGTAAGAAGTGTCATTTATTGACCAGCACTGTGAAGTTTAGCTCTTCTTAATTTTGTTTGTGACTGTCAGACAGTGATGGTGTTTATCTATGAATTATAATTTTTACATATTATTAGAATCAAATCAATGTATTTAGCATATCCAGCACTTTATATGTTTACATATTAAGTGATATTTTTAAAGCTCTTTTGATAGCTAAATTCTCGATAATTACCTTAATATACAAGAAATCACCGAAATACATTCCTGCTCTCTAACAATAACTTTATATGCCTTGTTCCAGCCTTTGGTAGCCACTATTCTACCTATTGTCTCTTTATTTTTACTTCAGCCATTCTGTGCTTTATGCATTTCATTTAAAATAATTTCTCTCATGTTTGTCCATGTTGCTCCAAATGAAAAAAATTACTTTTTCTCACAGATGAGTGTATTGCATTTTAAGTACATCCTGCATTCTCCTTATATCTTCATATATTTTCATATCCTTAGCTCGATTTCATATCTAGCTACTATAAGAACTGATGCAACAAACATTGGAAGGCAGATGTATGTAGGACACACTGATTTTATTCTCTGTGTATATAAATATCCTGCAGTAGAACTGCTATATTATATGACACTTGTACTTTTAATTTTTTTGAGGAAATTCCATACTGTTGTCCATAAAAGCTACCCTAATTTGTATTCACGTAAACAATGTCAAGGTTTCCTATTTCCTCCACATCCACCAACATATTTTTTTGAGGTTTAGAATAGAAAATTTATTGGGAAAGAAATCTTCTGTCCAAGAGGGGAACAGAAGGGGGACCCTAGTGGGTTGCCCCCACCAACATATTTGAATTATGCCCTTTCTTAAGGTAATATCTCACTGCAGTTTGGGTTAATAAATCTGTGCATACTCTTTTTATAAATGCCTGTTTAGGTCTCCTGTCTATTTTTAAATTGGGCCTTCTGCCTTGTTACTGACTATTTAAACAATATAAAACATATATTCTCAGTTTATCATACTATCATTGAAGGCATATTCTACTCATGCAATCCTCAACCCAACATTACTGAGGTAGTTCAAAATTGCCCAATTACATCTTCAAAGTGCAAATGCCATACTTATGCAATTACCAGAAATAACTTGGTTTCTAATTACACTCTTTTGAAAATTTAGTTTTGATTCATGTGATTCCCTAAAATATAGGTCTGAAGTCACTCAAAAAATTAGCTCTGTATGTAATCCCTACCCACACTTCAAATCAACTACTTTCGCAAAGAGAGGTCAACTAGTCATTAAATGCTTTTTTTTTTTTTTTTGGATTTTCATTCACAATACACTTTTCTAACATAGACAACGACATATGGCCTTGTGCCAATTCCATATCATACTCCATGTAGACTTTGCTTTAATCTCTCATACCATTTGTAATTGTGCCCTGATTTTTATAGCCATAAAAAACATAAAAAGACAGCAAAGCATGAATTTTTTGATACTATGAAAGTGTTTTGTGTCAATTGATATTATAAGTTAACAATACATTGTATTAGTGTGTGGCTTAGAGTATTAGTGATTCTCCTATACTTTGTGCTGAGGACTTAGTTCCATATAGATAAAACTCCTTTATGTCTCTGTTAGATTATTATCTTGAGTTGGGTAGTTATTTTTGACATAAATAAAACCAATTTGAGGCTTTCAAGCACAGTCAAATGTAAGCCACATTTAGTCAGATTTTCTTTTTATAAATTCAATAAAATTCTATAGGCAATCCAAGTTTCTATTGCTATCACAAGATAATATAAATAAGAGCATGCACAAGTGAAAAGAAATTCCATAAGACTGAAGAAGACTATTTTGTCTCCTTTAAACACTGTAGCTTTCTAAGTGTCTAATGCCATGATAATTACTTGTGGAATACAGCAGGCTAAAACCAGGATTTCTATTTATATGTTAATATCATGCTGCCAGTATCAGCAAAATTCTGAATATGGCATTGGTTTTAGCTATGAATGTTGACAAGGTAGCATTTTTGCTTTTGAAGGTTTTTATATCATCTATGACAATAATCAGATCTCTTGTCTTGAATCTGTGTAATAGTATCTGCATTATGCTCAACCTAATACTTTGGTAATGATTATCATCCTACAGAGCTATAGAAAGAAGTTTCCTTTTGCAAACACAAGGCCCTAACCACAAAAACAGATTGCCTGTAAATCCTTCAAAATGTAAGTCTAAGGCTGGCATAATAGCTCAGCAGCTAAGTAACTTTTTAGGCAAGTACAAGGACCAGTGTTCAATCCCCAGCACCACATGCTGTGCCAGTACCACCACCGGGTGTACTGAGACTGGGCCTGATGGTACACACTTGTAATCCCAGTGCTGCGTAGGCTCAAACCAGGAGGATCCCTATAAATCTGATCTAAATAGTGAGACCCAGTACCAAATACATAAAAAAATAACAAAATAAAGAATATTAAGACTCATGAAAACTTACATAGCAACTGGGCATTAGATTTTTCAATTTTAGTTTTCATCAAAACTTTTTTCCATTTGAAAATTGTTTCCTATGATCTGTTACAGAAGTTCCAAATTAGTGTTGTAATATTATTCATATTAATAAAAGATCTTTTGTATTCTATTCAGTGCTGGCAAGACAAGTGAGGGACAGTGCAAGTGTGGGAAAATAGTACAGAGATATTGCTTCAATCTAAGTGAAGGACACTAGTAGCATGGATGACATGTGTATATATATATATATATATATATATATATATATATATATATATATATATATCTGAATTGGTAGGTAAAAAAATAAGAAACATAAAAGCATTCTCAATATCAGATTTCAGTCATGACCTAGGAAGCAGACAGGAAAAGAAAGACCTGTTCCAGCCATGGTCTCACATAGCTCAGGTCGCAGAGCACCAGTGTGAGAAACATGAGGAGAAAGGCCTGGGAACTGTCTTCCTGCTCCCACCAGTACTAGCCCAGACTTCAAGCAATGTGTAGTTGAAATAGGAGAAGAGAGGCTGCAAAATCACCTACATCCCTCTCCAAAGCTGCTGGCCCAGGTCTCTGGTCACCCACACAGAAGAGGAAGAAAATGGCTAACCTACTAAATCCTGTCTAGTTTTACTCTTTGGTTCTCTGTCACACAGAGCAAAACAAGTAAAGACCAAAGGATCATCCTGACTGAGGATGAAGCCAACATATTCGAGGAAAGCTGAATTCTAAGACTGAAGAGTTATCCTACCACACATATCAAGTGAGAGATAGACTCAGGAGATAGGCTTGAGACGATGATATCTGTGTAGGAAACTCCTGGGATCACCTGGGAGGGTTAGGCTCCATCCTAAAATGTCAATGCTATACTCTGGTTTCTCTTCAGATTGTATAAATCTTTTGCCTTTTACTAAAATGTCAATGCTAAGAGTCCAAGTTTTCTGGGTATAAAATTGACAGTCCTGAGAGAGGTGAAAGTTAGTTCAGTGGTATACTTGAACTCACACTGCTGCCTACATTCAGCAGAAACCGGTGTTCTGCCAGGACCAAAATTACTGTAGCAAAGACTCCTAGATTTATAATTAAATTCAGTAATGTAGCAAGAGACAACATAAATGTACAAAAATCAATGCCATTCCTACACACGAATAACAAACTCATGGAAAATGATTTCAGCAAGCAATTTCATTCACAATACCATCAAAAGGTGCTTAGAAATTCAGCAAAAGACCTCTGCAGCAAAAATTATATCACTCTGAAAAGGAAACCAAGGAAGACATCAGAAAATAGAAACCCATGTTCTGTTTCAGGATAAGCTAAACCGATGTAACTAACATGGCTATAGTTCCAAAACTGATACACAGATTTAGTGTAATCACAATCAAAAAATCCTAGAGCATCCACTTTACATTTCAACAGAGCCAGGAAACATCAATATGCTCAAAAGCAATCCTACGTAGCAAAAGCAATACAGAAGGCATCACAATCCCAGACTTGAAATCATAACTCCTCAGTGATTAACACAGCATGGCGCTATCACACAGTGATGTGGGTCAAAGCAGTAGAATAAAAGAAGCAGAAGCGTCTAGGCACATAGAGCAACGAGACTGTTGCCATAGAGTCCAAAAGCATGCAAGAGAGAAAAAAGTAGTCTATTTAACAAATGGTGCTGGGAAAATTGGATATCTATATAAAGAAATTTAAGTTTAGATTTACATATTTCACCATAGATAATATTAAAATCAATGATCCTAGATCTAAATGTTAAAACAGAAACAATAACCTCCTAGAAGAAAAAAATAGATGAAACACTTCAAGGCATGAGAATAGGCAAGGATTTTTCAAGTGGAATCCCAATAACACAAAAAATAATACTGAGAATCAACACGTGAAGTTTTATCAAATTAGGAAAAAAATCCTGTGTAGGAAGAGAAATAACCAACAGAGTGAAGATAAAACTATCATAGAATGGAAAAGTTTTCCCATCTACTTCTCAAAGAGAGGCTAACATCCAGGGCATATAAAGAAATAAAAAAAGTAGACTCCTTAAAAGAAAAGACCCAATCAAACGAATGCAACCAAAGTGAATAGACATTTATCAGAAGAAGAAGGAAAAAGATATTCAACTTCGCTGGCCGTTAGAGAAATTCTAATTAAAATTACAATGAGTGTTCATGTTAGCCCAGAAAATATGGGCTCTTACTGAAAATTGTAGAAGAACATATACTAGTAATGATTTGCAGATAACGGAACCTCTCTAAATTTTGGAGGGAAATTCAAAGGAGTACAACTATTGTGGAAGTCAGTGTGGAACTCCTGAAAAACTTTAAAAGTAGAAATTCCATTTGGCCAAGCAATCTCTCTCTTAGTCATCAGCCTAAAAATGAAAACATCGTATTACTTGATCATCTGCATACTCACATCTACAGCAGCACAATTCATAATATCTAGATCATGGAGCTAGCATGCATGTATGCCACCAACAAATGAACAGATGAAGAGCATATGGCATTTGTACACAGTGACTGCTACTCTGCTATAGGAAAAGATAAAGTTGAGGCTTTTGTGGAAAAATGGGTACAATTTGGTAAAATAATGTTAAGTAAAATAAGTCAGACATACAAGATTAAATATCACATTGCTTCTCTTATGAGAGAGAGAGAAAGAGAGAAATAGGTAGTAGTTCATATAATTCCTCAAGTTCCTTATTCCATTTTTTCAGAAATGACTTTAATATATATGGAATCATTTTTTGCTTACATCTTTACTCCAAACAACTACAGATGATACATAGATGAACTATTTTTATCTTATTTATTCATTTTATAAAATTTTGGTTCAATTCTTCTTAAACTCAAAAAGTCAGATTTTATAAAATACATATTTTTGGAATATATATTTCTAGGTAAATTGTGGAAAAAATTATGAAGATTGATCATGGGTTAAAAACTATTCACAACACCAAGCAAGTTTGCTTCTCAGGAGATACTGTATCTATTTCCCAGTTCTTCAAACTTGGTTATAGGAAAAAAAAAATTGGTTATAGGGCTTTCTCCAACCAATGGAATAGCAGCTAATGTGACTCAACAGAAACTTGAAAGTAACCATAGATTCAGAGTTCTTCTCTTCCTGACCTTAAAACCTCTTCTGTCAATTTGGGATTGTGTTTGAAATGTCCTGCGGAGGGATGAAAAATGACAAGTACAGAGGGCTCTCTCCATAGCCATATTAGACAAACCCTTTGAAAATGATATATAGCTACTGACTTGTCAGTTGGTGAGAGATGCTTGAGTGAATCAGACCAGATCTACCCATATATGTCGAAAGCATTTGTCAAGATAAACAACTGAAACCTAAATGATGAGTCGGCCTTTTAAACCACCGTGATTTGAGTGTTGAACCAAATAAATGTGTTAACTATTACATTAAATTTATTGTGTTAAAATGCATCAAATTGAGTGACTAAAATCAATATGCATGGATAATATCACAGTTTTCAGACACTGGGCATTGCTTATCTAGGTCTTCTGATGAGAGATGCTGAAAGTTGCAATTAAACAGTAGTCAGGCTGTGCTGTGTTGCAGGTTTGATAGGAAAGATTTCCTTCCAGTCACACTTAGGTTATTGGCAAAATTAGCTTCCTTTGGCTATAGGACTTAGGAATTTTCTTTCCAGCAATTTGGGGCTGCACATCTCCTTTAGAAACTACAGATTTCATCTATCTGCTGGAGATGCTTCACTATATATAGGGGCCACATGAAGCTACTAGAGATGCCCAGGACTTGTCAAGTGGCTTTTCCTGGCATGATTGACCACTTCACTAAACCAGTAAGGAGACACGCTAGTACTCTGTCAATAATACTGAGTTGTATACAACCAATTGACTGTCATTCTAGTTAATGAACTCACATTGCATAATTCTTGCCAGTTTTTGTTGCTATTAGAAACCAGTTACAGATTCTACTCATAGTACTGGAAGTACTATTTAAGAGTATGAATGTAGGGAAAATTTATCCCCATGGGATCATTCACTACACAAGAGAGAATTCACACTCCTGGTGAATTATCTTTATGAAGGGATTATGGTTAGAAGAGTAGGTCCTGCAGATGAAGTGAGACTGCCTGGGTTCTGTCTTCAGCTGTGTACTATTAGGCAACTCATTTACCTTTGTCATAACTCCACAGGCGGAGTATTTATAGTTTTTTCTTTCTTTTATCTGTTGGGAATCCTCATTAACACCAATAGAACATTCATAAACGTACTTTTATTCATGTCACAAATAGTGAAGTAAAATAGACATCTGAGTTTACAGGTCTATCAAAATTTAACAAAGGAAATTGTTGCAAAGTTTACCCACATTGTGGCAAACAGAAAAAAGTGAACGGGTGCTCCTTGCTCTAGGGATTTTAGGTGACATCATATCAAAGTCATTGCAATGTTAAGCTTTTAATTTGGAATTAATAGAGTAAATGATTATAGGGATGGCACAGTCTTCTAGGACTTCCCATTTTTCCCGCATGACTGGAAGTCAAAAACAGAAAATTCAGGTAGGTTTCTAATTGATTTGCTTTTCATTTTTTAATTGATTGCTTATTTGTTTATTCACTGCAGGGTCTCACTATGCTGCCCCGACTGATAGTGAATCAGGCTCCTGTCTGAGGCTCCATGCTGCTGGAATTACAACCACGCACCACACGCAGTTTTGGTGGCCAGCCTGGCATCCCTGACCAGCATCTCGGGGCCAGCATGGCAAGCAGTACCAGGGATCAAGCCTGAGTCCTTGTGCTTGCCAGGGAGTCACTTAGACCCAGCCCTTGCTTTTTATTTCTAACACTCAAAATAGCAGAAAATAGTTGCTTTGAAGAATAAACACTCTGTAGTTAAAAATATATTTATTTTAATCCTGATTCTTCTATTTAGACTGGAAATAATGATTAAAAACACTCTTACAATGCACACATTATTTATTCATTTCCTAACAATACATATTTATAACTTAATTTGTAAGTTATACCACCAATTTAGGCTTATTAAGTTGTAAACATTAAAAGAACATAAAAATGAAGCATTGTACTACACTTTTATTTTGAACTTTTGAATTACTCAAGAGGGTATTAGACAGACTTGCCACTTCACAATTTTAGAGGAATAATTTTCTCATTACATGTGAGCAAAATATGGTGAAAACTTAACTATATCATTTTAAATTATTAATGTCAATTTCATAGTGATATAAATTTTGAAATCAATATTCTGTTAGTTTTCACACGTTGAGCTTAAAAACTATGTGAATATAGTTCTTGATTTTTCTAAAGAATACATTTTCCTTTATACAGAAACATTTAGTTTTCATTGGCCTATTCTCTTCAAATTGCTTGTTGCCATCATTTATATATCTATTAATAAAAAATTTTCTCCTTTGGAAACTTTGAAAGTTTAGCTCTTGTTTAATTTGACAAAAGACTCATTACTAAACAAAAATACATTTCTTTAGGTCACTTCAAAGTTATGAGTTGTAAAAACTAAGTTGTAGAACCATTAAGATGCTAAGATGATGGAAGGAAAGCACTGAATATTAAGCAAATGATCCACACCTGCTTTCAGTCACAACTTTCTTGCTAAGCATCACATGTTTGGAATATAAATTTCAGTGTGTGCACAGCTGGAATATAATGCTACTACCGAGATAGGGAAAATCATTAAGGATACACAAATAGATGACAATATGATTTTGTTAGACTGAATTAGACATTAAATGAGGGATGAGATTGTATGAAAATTGATGGTTTGTTCAGAACTACTTTTCTTAAACAGTCTAAAAGTAAATATAGAGAAGAAAATTTATTTGCCTGTCTGCCACTTATAAAGAGTCTATAAATATGAGAGTGATTACCATCTAATCTGACCACTAGGACTGCTGTCTGAAAATACACCTCTCCATAAGGGTAGAAATTCTGCTACCAAGGGGACAGAGTTGATTTTCCACTTATCTTTTAATGACTTCCTGCAGGCAAAAAATGAGAAGCCAAAATCCTACTGACATCTGTTTGTTGGTATGTGTCTTATTTAGAACCCCGGTACTATCTAATTATTCATTATGTGTTGGCACTAGGATCGTGCAGCCAATAATGTTTTGCAACAGTTAGGCTCTAGTAAATAAAGGGATAAGCAAAAGTCTTCTCCCCAGTACTCATTTATACACAGCATTGACAAAACACACTGGAAAGCGCCTGACAATTTATTCTTAGAGAGTGACTGTTTAAGGTTCATGTTCATTACCAAATGCATGGAAAGAAGGCTTGGTCTCTTCATCTTTAATCTAGTCTGGTATTTTAATGATGAAAGACACTTCACGCTGCAAGTGTCTAATGTCTAATGTCTAAGTCATTCTGTGAAATACCTCATTCTTCTAACATTAATTTTTTTTAAATGCAATGATTTCTCTACAGAATGAAGGGCCTGTGACTCAGAACAACATATGGGGGCAAACCCACTCGGGTCCCCCTTCTGTTTCCTTCTTGGACAGAAGCTTTCTTTCCCAATAAATTTTCTATTCAAAACAAAACAAAAAAAAAGAACAATATACATTTGCAGTGTACTTCTGAGAGAAATTATAAGAAAATCACTTCACCTGTTAGCACTTCTTTACACATGTATTATACAAAGATAATAATATTTACATAACAAGGCCATGGTGAGGATTTAGTTAAAAACATAAAACATATGATATAACAATCTTATTTTTCCCCCAGACCTCTGCCATTGCCTATGCTGAAGTATTTCATTTTAGGGACTAAAACA
>PVJA010013678.1:24701-49178 GCA_004027025.1 Myocastor coypus | reverse complement strand
TCTCTCTCTCTCTCTCTCTCTCTCTCTCTCCCCTCCTTCTTTCCTCTCTCCCCTCCAAGTCCATTACTTCCCTGCTTTAGCACTGAGGACTGTTCCTAGGTGTGTCATTGTCAATAAATCAGAATAAGCAAATGCTAAAAGCGCAAGAAGCTCTTTAAACTTTGATGAAGGCTTTTAGTTACATTTTTAAACTTACACTCATAACTGGAATCTTGGCTTTTTTTAAATTGTCACTCCCTGGTAGTGATAGACTGTCAGATTTCCAGTCATTTCCTCATCCGACGTGCCGTGCCGGGGAAGGTGGAACTTCAAGTGTCATTTGCACAAGTTCTGGCTGAGAGGAGGTGTTAAGGGCCGCCAGGAGAGAGGTGAGGGTCAGAGATTCCAACCAGGTCAAGGGAAAGGTCATTCCCTTCTGAAGGACTCAAGGAAGAGAGGCAAAGGAGAGGAATGGAAAGGGAGTAGGCAGACAAGGGGAAGGGACACGCATTCTGGAATCTCCCTGTCCCCAATCTATCTAATGTCATTCACAGTTCGCTGGGTATGGATCATCCGTAAAGGCTTTGATCCTTTGTCTAAATGACTTTACACTGGCAGCTGGGGCCAAGGATGTCATGAATTGTGGGACTGTATGCCCAACTAAGCCACATGGTATGATCACAGGTGGGTCTTAACCTCCGTACTTATGAGCTTTGGGAAGGAGAGTGCATAAGGAAGGTGGGCAGAGGGATGTATATGGTAAGGTGGGCTTCAGTTTCAGGCTCTGAGAGTCAGCAAGCAAGTCAATGCTCTCCACTTCTTCTGTGCACACAGAGGGAAGAAGGAACTGTCTCCTTCCTAACCAGGTTCTTTCTGGACAGACAAAACCTTGTCTTTTCAATTTGAGTTCAATGGGAAACTAGTGACATCTTCTCTTGGAAACACACCTTCTCAGGGTCACGACAGCATATTGTCTTGGATACTGTAGACTAATACTGAATTTCTGGGTGATAGAATTTCAGGGACAAACTTTTCCTTTCCTTTATTTTTGTATTCATTCATCTATGCACCCTTTAATTGTTTACCCATCCATCCATCTACTCACCCACCCACCCACCTACCTATCCATCCATCCACCCACACATCCATCCATCCACTTTCCCAACCATCCACCTGCTCATCCATCCATCCATCCATCCATCCATCCATCCATCCATCCATCTTTCCATGATTCAGCCACTGAGCCATCATCATTTTTGCTTTAAATGAACTGTAGGCATGAGCCCAGCACATAAACAAGAGGGACAGATGAAAGAAGAAACGGATACGAGAGCTCCTAATCTATTTCATGATAGGATGCATAGAAGAAACCACAGCTTTAGAGAAAGAAGTTCATTAGCATTGGCCCCTCTCTACACTAAACTACCCCCTGGAGAAATGCCCAAGCATGGGAGCTCCACTTTCCTCAGTTGTAACCACTGTGGTTTCCCTGTCTGCCATATTGGTCTCATTGGATGCTTTTTCCAAGATCAACTCTGATAGCTTTTCTTGTGCTGAATTCTTATTTGGCCATGTGAAATCTGAATTTATCAATCATTTCGGTTTATCCTGTGCATTCCTAAGACTACTATGTACTAGGCCTTGGTGAGGAGACAAGAATTCAACAAACTAGCATTTGTCTCCTTAAAAATGGGAACTCTTAAGAAAAATTTATGGTAATTTTCAGAGAGAAAGGGGAGAGAGAGAGAGTAGGGGAGAGAGAGAGAGAGAGAGAGAGAGAGAGAGAGAGAGAGAGAGATGTCCATTACATGGAGGCTCCCAGAGCTTCTGGTTATTCATTCTCTTTCCTGAGAACTGTGATGGCAATTTTCAGAGATACAAAACTGCCATCCTAACATTGGTCATTAGAAAAGAGAGTAATGAACTCTTGCTAATGTGAAAGCCACTGAAATATTTTGGAAATAAGATTTTTTCTCCTTTTCACTTGTGACAATTCTTATGTATTCAATATATTTAAACACAGTACTAAATTTTATAGAAAGATCTGCAGAGCAAGTTTTCCTCTAATGTCATCTTTGTAATCTCCAGAAAGGACTTTTGAGCAAAATACCAATTTTACAATTATTCTGTTGAGTCCTAATTTAAGAAAAATATAGTTTATCCATTCTGCAGTGTGGAACAAGTCTCCTGGTAGAGACTTAGCTTGATAGTAGTACCGTATAAGCTTCCCCACAACAGCAGTTGGGGAAATTTGGGCATTTCATGACCAACAAGGCTCACCACAGGCATGGGGCACTTGGTTGGTCCACGTGGACTTCTATGGAACAGGACACGTTGGGTCAGATGCTGGAGGACACAGTGGAGTCTGATTGATGGAGTGTTTCTAAGATTCAGTGACCAACGCTTAGTGAGAATGCAAGAGAACAGTGAAACTTGTATCCTCTTGTTTAGTTCTCCAGGGTGAGCACTTGCTCGTCATAGTTACTGAATATGTCAGGGCACATGCTGATGTCCCGTCCCCCACCCGTGCTCTGCTAGCCCTCTAGCCATGTATCCTCCAGATTTTTCCACTGTTCTGATGCTTTCCATTGATTGCTTCACTCATGTTTCTGTCTCTTCCAACATGATATCTATATAGAAGCCCTGTTCTGTGACCAACAACTTTCATTAAATCTGCCTTATAAATTCAGCATTCTTGTTCTGCCATCATGAAAGCCATGGACTTGGGGATATGCTTCAGGAACAAGCTTCCCCTGCGTCGCTCCGTGGTGGCATAGCAGCATCAGAAGTTTGTGTCTTCTTTGTGATTCAAAAACTTTTAGAAGCAAATTCTACTCCTACAACCTTGGGCTGACTAAGACCTGGCTGTGCTTTCACCTCCCTCTTGAGATTCCCAGCATTCATCAGTCTTGCCAAGCTCTTGTCTGATTCATCAGATGACAAGAGAAGTGGGTCAAGGTTTTCTTCTATACGAAGCTGTCATTAGGAATTTTGTCAAGCTTAACGTAGATGATCTGTCACCTATCACTGATGCTTCCCAGGTGACTGCTGTATTCAGCTCAGCAACCTGAACGTCACCCTTCTCCCTTAGCCACAGGTGCCTTGCACCCCAGTTGAACCCACTGATCTACAACTCCCTGAATATCTGCCTTCTGCTCTTCCCTTTCAAAAAGTATGTCAAACATCATCTAACTTAAAACACTGATAAGTAAACACATAGACACATTTCTGCATGCAATTGCAGTTCTTGTCCAAGTTTCTGACCAAATTGTCTCCCTTTGCAGTTCCCATTTCTGACAACTCCATTCACTCTTTAAATCATCATGGTTTGGCTTCTGAGCCCTTTGTCTCATGGCACATACTCTCACCAAGACTGTAAGTTTGCTTAAAGACAAAGGAGGCTGTTGAACTTTAGCAGACATGAATTTTCTTCTCTATAAGCAAGAGGCCATGTCTACTTTTTAGAATTTTGATTTACAAAGTACCATATCTTCTCTGTGTGTGTATGTGTGTGTGTGTGTGCCATACACACAATTACATATATGCCCTTCTTTTAGGACCTTTTTTGTGTTATTCACAGATTTATTTCTCATCATTTTTCTCTTCATAAATATATAATTAATTTGTGATTTCATTATTTCCTCTTTTCACTGTAGTTCCTCTCTCTAGATAATCCTAAGTTCTGTTTTTTGGCTCCAACTAAGAGTTCAAATCTGACCATGTTAATCTTCTACTCATGGCCACCTCAATAGCATCACCAAGGTTAAGCTACTATCTCTCCTTATTTTCATCTAGTAGAAGTTGTCCTGGGTTCTTTCTTCTCAGTACATTCACTATGGAATCAGTCACCAGATGTACTGATTTCCACATCTACCCATTCTTACATTTCTACTGCCATGACTCAAGATGTAGGTCTTTCTCTCACTTGAATAACACAACATCTTCCAGCTTACCAACCACTAGTGCATGGTATGTATCTCTCTCTCTCTCTCTCACTGCAGCCAGAATCCTCTTCAATACAGATTTGGTTTTGTACCTTGCGTGTTTTGACTCTGCTGAAGAATCTCTTCATCCTTAATATGGTTTTCAAGAAATGTCATTATGGAACTCACTTTCCTCCCCGAGAACTGGCCATCATCTTCCATCCATACCACAGACTATACCACACAAACTCCAAATTTACTCAGTTCCCTGAAAGTACTAATTTTTCCATGACGTGTGAACTTTTGTCAATGATATTTCCCATGCCTGTCACATCTTTGTCTATTATTGACTTTTCCTGCTTGAAGTTCCAATATTGTTTACTGCATTTGGTTCTTCTTAACATCTCCTCTACCTCCTAAACTTACTACCCAGAGATTGGGACCTGGAGTCCTTTCCTGTCATAGTACAGCAGCCAGACCTAGCAGCTCATATCCCACGTGGTCCAGTTTACATGTCTGTTGGTACATCAGCCTCCCCCCAGGTACAGCACACTGTGTCAGGGCAGAAACTATGTCCTGCCTGTTGCTGGAGCCCTTGTGCCAAGCACCAGGCCTTGCCCAAGTGTGGTGTATGGACATGTCAGATAATTTGGCCCAGTGCTTTCCGAATCAGATGTGAATGAACTTCCCAGATTTTCACCTAAAAAATAAATCTATATCTTGGGATCCATGCTTTGGAATTAAATGTATTACCTGACCACTTTCAGATTTTATCAAATTTTCTCAGACAGCTGGGTAAATGAAAGTGTATCTTTATGCCCCAATAGAAACTTCTAAATAGGATTGCTTCTCTTTACATGAAGCTGGATTAACTGGTGATTTCAATCTTCAAGCAGATGTTTGTGCCTGTTGTACATCCAGCTGGGTTTGCCCCAGGGCTTCCAGCTCCCTCACATTTCAGATTTCATCCTGGTATTCCAGAGATGACCTCTCAGCTAGGATGGCTATCAGCTCAGCTGCCCCTGACATCTTGGAGTATATCAAGTGAAAAACTGAGAAATGATTTCCAGGCGGGAGCACATTGAACTGAGGCTGAATGGAAAGAGAGAGAGAGAGAGAGAGAGAGAGAGAGAGAGAGAGAGAGAGAGAGAGAGAGAGAGAGAGAGACTGGCTATTGGACAATACCAAGGCAATCTGCACTGTTAATACAAAAATAAAAGACACAAGAATCAAGTAAGGCAAGTACATTCATTAGCTGGGTACCTTGGAGACCACTTAGTTTTCTGACTCCGCCAAATCATGATGAGATCCACCCCACCAACATCTCCCTCCATGCTTTCCCTGGAGGTGAGGCAGGTAGGGAACTCAGCGAAAGAGAAGTGATAGCCCAGACCAGCCTGACCCCATCGCTACACTTCTCAGGAAGGAGATGCTCTTGAAGCAAAGCTAGTAAGAGGTCATGAAGGAGTTTCCTGTTTAGTTGCCTCGGTTTCCTTTTTTGAAAAATCAGGATATTTCCTTCGTCTGTTTACCCTGAAGAGTCTTTAACAGGGGTTGCAGCAGATCTTTATCAGCGGGGAAGGACAGCATTCTTGGAAAAGGTGCATTCAGGGTCTATTAGCTCTTTATAATTAAAACCAAACTCTTGTTTTCCTATTAAACTTGAGAGAAAGTTAAGTCCAATTAAAGCATTTGGCTTCCTTGGGGAACACAAAGATGGAGTCCTCATTAGCTCCTGTAGAGACTCTTGAGGTTGGTGAAGGAAGGGCAGAGAGATTTCACTTTGTGGGCTCATTTTTATGTCTCATTCCACCAGCATGCAGGGGTAGGGACCTGTGCATTTTGCTCACCCTTGTGATCCTCCATGCCTAGAACTGCACCTGCCACATACAGTACAACTGTTTAATGAACTTGTGAATGAAAGAGGAAGTGAGTGATGAATGAATTAGCAAAATGATCTTTATATTCCCAGTGTGTGGCAATGGATAGAGTGATACTGTTTGCTCTGAATTGTTTATCAAAACAGATTATAAATAAAAAAGAAATAAAAATCCTGAAGATTTTATTATTTAGG
This sequence comes from Myocastor coypus, assembly GCA_004027025.1. Taxonomy (NCBI): domain Eukaryota; kingdom Metazoa; phylum Chordata; class Mammalia; order Rodentia; family Myocastoridae; genus Myocastor; species Myocastor coypus. Next base: position 43,202 of record PVJA010013678.1, on the reverse strand, counting down.
TCATGGTCTCCAGTTAAGATGTAATGTTTCAGGAGAGAGGGAGATTTGTTTTGAGACTCGGACTTCTGAGCTTCAAGGCTTACGCCAGTGTGGAGGTCACTGAGCCCCAACTAAAGGTGCTGCTTGGTATCTCAGAAGATCCATACCCTCTGACTACAAGGGTGGTCTGGTAAGAGGCCAAGTGCCAGGACCAGACCTTCAGCACCTCCCAGCAGAGAAGCAGAGACTGTTCCTCTTAATAATTTCAGCCTTGAACGATCCTTCTGTTCTCAGCGTCTGCCCCAAAAGAACTTTCTTGCACATGTTTGGATTGTGGACAAGAAGCCTGGATAAGTGTCACACAGAGGGCCAACCTACAAACACAGGAAGTGACACAGAGGAAAGAGCAAATTGTCCTTAACTTGTAGCATCTGGAGAAGTCCCAGTGCTGTGACATCTTAGGAAGATTGTCAACCTGCAGAGCAGCACCTCATCCGCCAGACCCAATCCAAATGCACCCCATCCCAGAAAACTTTGCTAATCCCAGCAGCCTTTGCTTTTCCTAATTTTGGAGTAAGGCTCTACAATGGGCTTCCAGACACTTCTCAGTACTGTCAGACCCACAGAACATCCATCTGTCTGGGAAATGGACCACGTGTGCTTCAACAAAGGGTAATTTTCTCCTTCTCTTTTGAGCTTCCTGTGGCCTACACGTGCCTGATTTCAAGGCAAATGGACAAGCCTCTCTATATCATTAGAATCATGGAATCCCCTGTTACGGTTTATGTCTAGTTGTCCCCCCAAAGCCTCATGCAATCATAGGGTGGGGACTTTTATAGTTTGAGACTTGATCCATGATCCACTAAGATTACATGTCTTAGTACTGATGAGATTATGGTCTGAGTATTGCTGGGAATTATAGGTGTGGCCTGAGGTGGATAGGCTAAGGCAGAGAGCCTGAGGTAATTTAAAAGAGAGACAGAGAGACAGACTTGTGCTGTTGCTCTCTGCTTTCCTGGTTGGTCGGTTGCCTCTGTCACAATTGTTGCTGTTCTGCTGCCATGAACTGGATGCTCTCTGCCCTGTTCCACTCAGCCTTGGGTCAGCCAAATATGGACTGAAACCTCCACAAACTGTGAGCTGATAAACTTTTCCTTCCTTCATTTTGAGTGTTGTGTATTTGTCCCAACATCAAGTAGAAAATAACTAAGACACCCCCCAAGCCCCTTAAAAAAAAAAAACCCCAAAGATGTGAAGGAAAGGGACGGGAGAGGACGAGATGGAAAGCGATCCACGTGTTCCCTTCTGAGCCTTAGAAGCCACTGGACCCTGACTCCTTGTGTTTTCTCTCACGTTCCATCTTCCTTCTTAGGTCAGATTATCTATTCCATGGTAGACAAAAAGGAGCTAAAGAACAGATGTAAATGTTTGCTCTGTCTAAAACACTGCACACCTGATAAAAGCCAAAGTTATTTTGTCAACCACTTGTTAGACTGAAGAGCATCAATGAGCTTCATCATCTAAAGCCAGGATGGAGGCAGACACCACTGAGGAGGCATTGCCTCAGCCAGATCATAGGATGCTAGCAGTGAGGAGTGGGGACAGAGTGCGGCTGGGTGACAGTCTTCGGTGTTCACTTTGCCTCACCTCTCTTCCTTGCCTCATGTTCTCTCCTTCGTGAAGGCCACTTGTGCGGCACTCAGGCTGAATCTCCTGGAAAGCGAACTCTTGTGGAGAAAATTAGCATACAGAGGTCTACTGAGGAGTGCTTATGGGATCTCCAGAGTGAGACTGTGGCCTTCAGATAAGGCATTTCTACAACAGGTGGAGGCAAAGGACAGTCTGCTAAGGGCTGTCGTGTCAGCTAGGGCACTAAGTCCTGCCTTCTTCAGGAGAATCTTGGCAGCTCATCTCAGCATGTGCTACCCAGGGATTAAGAGAAAAGTGAGGGGGCCCAGCGGGATGGCTCAGTGGTCTAAAGTGCCTGCTTGGGAAAGCTTGGGCCGCTTCAAGGACCGCGGTTCGATCCCTGGCACCACATGCTGTGCCAGCCCTGCCCTCGGGGAGTGCTGAGCCAGCCATAAAAATGAGTGAATAAACAAACAAAGGTTGTGAAACAGGGAAATAAATAAATAAAATGTAAAAAAAAAAGAAAAAGAAAAGTGAGCTAGAGAGACAGTCCTAAGACCCCAGTGCTGGCTAGGGCTCTGAGCTTTCCCTGCCATAGCACCACCCTAGTTTGTCCTCATTGGTACTAGCAACAAGTATTTCTGATAGGCAAGATGTGTGACTTCATCTGTGAATGAAAGGTGACAGAAGTTATCTGTCACTTCCAGATGGATGACCTTTAAAAGACAGTGCATGATTTGTTAGCTGTCCTTCTTTATGCCTGCGGTCAAGCCAATCTCCACAGAGGGACCATCTATCCATCTGGGATTCCTGATGAGCAGAGTGAAGCGCAGAGCCACCTCCATGGCTGACTTAAGGTGCATCTGTAATTAGAGGGAGAACTTGTTTTTAGTTCTTGTCTTTTAGGGCTGCTTGTTAGTGCAGTGCAACCTCTCCTATCCTGGCAGATACATCACACCTTTGCTTGTAGTTTCTCCAGCAATGATAGCATGATCTCAAATCATCACAACCTTTGATGTTTGACATGATCAGATTTCTAACTGCCTTTCAACCTGTTATGGTTTGTGACTAGAAGCCCCCCAAAAGCTCCATCTGGTCATGGGAAGGATTTTGGAGGCAGGTGAATCTCCTTTATGATTAGCTCACGTTCCAGTTGTGGGAGTGAGAGGTTTGAGCGCTACACCCTCCCTAAGGCAGGTATCCTGCATACATTGAAAGGGAGGGAAAGACGCTTGCTTCCCACTGCTGCTTACTGTGCTCCTGTTGATTCTTTTGTATCTCCCCCCCAGGAACAGTTGTCCCTCAGGCATACCAACCCACCTAGGAGCCAGCGGAAGATGATCTGAATCCTTCACAAACTGAGTTAGTCAAACCTTTCCATCCTGCCTTAATTTTCAGAGTCAGGTATGTTGTCTCCGCAGTGAGAGAAAAACAACTTCAACTTTAAGAACAACCTCATCCTATTTTGCCTAATGCTCTGACTACCTCCTCTGCTGATCTTATTTTCTAACCCCTTCCTGACTTCACCCTCAACCTTATCTGGACTTGTCTTGCTCACTTTGTTTTAGACGCAATGATCTTTCGGTTTCTCAGTTGTGCCAAGTATACCGCTGCCCCCAAACTTTGAAACTTGTTGTGAACTCTTCCTGAAATAATTTCCTGACTCCCAACTCTGAATGGATTCAGATGCACTCAGATTCTTCTTGCATTAGTGGTCCTTCCCCAACTATTCTCTCTGAAGAGTAGCCCAAGTCTCCTCTGTCCTGGTAGTATCTTTTATTTTTCCTTTGGAAGCCATCAGCCTTTCTGAAATGGCTTAACGTTTGTTTTCTCTTCTCCCTTAGGGTATGAGATAGAACGTGATCTGATTCTGGCCCCTGGAATAGGCCCGCTGTCTGGTAAGAGTCCCATAGACCTTTAGTAGGTGGGTAAAGGAGTTTGTGAATGTGTGGGAGTGATTGCCCTGAGGACAAGTTCTCACGGAGAAGCCCAAGGAAAGAATGGAGTTCATTTCTCCGAACAGACAACTCATCCCCTAAACCCAGCAGCACTTGCCCTCCCACTTCCTGGCAGGGAACTCAACTCGGATTTGGAGCACTGACCATTTCCTCTAGACTTGGGCACCAGTCTCACTGTGATAAATGACCCGAGTGCCTCATTGCACTTAATGGCAAACCCAGATCCAAGTGGAACCACAGCCAGGTGGCTCCTGGGAGCCTTGCAGGAAGACCACAAAATCTGGACGAGCCAACACCATTCCAGATGCATTAACTTGTAGTCCCCAGGAAGTGCACACTGCTGATGAAGGGAGAGGAGGTTCTTGCTCCCCACAAGCACTAATAGCCGTGGTTAATCCTCATCTCAGTAAAAGGCTCTCTCTCTCACATGTCTGGAGAAGTTTCATCAATGTCAGTGTGCGGGCTCCACTCAAAGGAGCTAGTTGGAAAACATCTGTCAGCAGCCTTTGTGCAGTGTGGGGAGCCTCCAGAGGGGCCAAAGCAGCCCCATGCAGCCACCCAGCAGGGCTCAACTGCGGTCCTACATGCCCAAAGGGAGAGGCTTGTCAATGGAGCTGAGATTTCAGTGTGCCTCTATACTCCGTGGGGATGCAGGAGGCTGTGTCTCCGTCCTAAGATGCCAAGAACAGGATTCCAGTGACTTTGAATTAGACCACGAGAACTCTGGTTTGGCATAGCCCTCTAAGGGCCCCTTCGCTTGTGCTCACCTTGCTGACATCTGACATCTCTCTCTCTCTCTCTCTCTCTCTCTCTCTCTCTCTCTCTCTCTCTCTCTCTCTCTCTCTCCATAAAGCTTTTGACTGTGAATCTGCAGCTCTCAGCCCTCGGACTTGTGCTCCTTCTGCTTCTTGCTGCTCTTCTGCTAGGTAGTGCTAGCTGAGTCTTCCTTTTTGTCAACTCACTTTTGCCTTTCTTTTGCTGTATTTTCTCTTTCTGTTTCTACTTCCCCTGCCGCCCCCCCCCGCTTCTTTCCCTTTTTCTTTCTTATTTTTTTCTTTTTTGAACTGGGATCGAAGCCACAGCCATTACATTGAGCTACAACCCTAGAGCCTTTTGAATTTTATTTTGAGATAGGATCTCATTATGTTACTTGGGTGGGACTCAAATTTGTCACCTCTTGCCTCTGCCTACCAGAGAGCTAGAGTTAGAGCCATGACTGCCACTCCCTTCTGAATTCCAGCCTGCGTTGTCTCCTTTAATTCACTTCCAGAGGCTGAGACTAGTGATTCTTAAACAACAATCCATAGACCAGGGTCCATTTATGGTAAAAAGTAATAAGAAAGTCAAAAAGCAAGTTGTTTAAATGAAGTTAAAGGCATTCATTTTAAAGATAGTATATGACGCAATATATTTTCCTCCCTCCCATTGTGCTATTGGAAGTTGAACACAAGACCTTCTTCCTGAGCCACATTTCCAGCCTCTTTGTAAGTGTTTATTTTGAGATAGAATCTCTCTAGGTAAATAAATTTCCTATGGCATGTTTGAACTTGGGATTTTCCTGCCTCAGCCTCCCCAAGCACAAGATTTGTTGATATGTGCCTTAAGGCCTGGTCTGAACCTCTTCCTCTTTTAAGTTAATTGTCTTGGGTATTTTATCATAGTAAAAGAACACTGACAAACACAACAGGCAACGGGGGGTGTGCGTCCTTGCATGCCCCTATTTGGGTAGCCTTCTCAGCAGTCATGCCTCCGTGTATGTCAGGAATGAGGCTTCCTTGTGGGTGGCTCAGTTTCTCCCCATCCACTCGCTGTTGTCTAACACTTGACTTTCTCCACTTCCGAGTATTTCCTACCCCTTGGAGAACTCTGCACAGAGCTGAAGACGAAGTCGAGAGGACACGTTTCAGCCGGCTGTGGTTTTAGGACCCTTGTTTTCCCTTCCTGTGCAATGGGGATATGATTCTTATCTCTGGAGTAGAAAGAGATGAAAGGAAGCAGTATATATATATATATATATATATATATATATATATATATATATATATTCTTTTTTCAATGCTCTGAGCTCCTCAGAGAGCAGGTAACATAAAAATTCAAGGTGTTATTATTAGAGAGTCAGAAATTTTGTTCTATGTTAATTAAACTCACACCTTACCTCTTACACGCAGGAAGAAGCGGCCTGATGGGCTGACATGTTACAGAGCAGGAAGAGCTCTGCCTGCGAACGTGAGACAGCCTGATTCTGCCGCCAGGCCCGCCGTGATGTGTGTGCAAATCCTCTGCCTGCCCGCTCCTACTGCTCATCCAGCCGGGACTCCGACATCAACAGTGAGGGCAGCTGATGGAGCTCAGGCTCTCCTCAGAGCCCTGGCTGCTCTCTGCGTGCGCTAAGAAGTTATCAGGCTGGGCTCAGGCAGATGAGGATTTAGTAACGGGGCCAACAGAGTCTACCCCACCACTGGGTCGCCATCACTTACAGAAATGCCTGCAGGACTCCCATGTGAGAGGAAGCAGGGATTTCTTTGGCGGTGGCTTTAGCACTCCTTTGGAGACAGGACTGTTCAGTCTTTCTGCAGCACCTGGAGGCCAGGGACGGGGCAGACTCCTCCGTGCTCAGCAGAGGCCCCAGAAAGCAGAACGGGCCCTAGGGCTATTGATCCGATGGCCCTGTGGTAAGGGGCAACTGTGGGCAGAAGCACGGTTGTTTCAGATTCTCCCTTTTATTCCAGGGCAGAGAAGAGACTCTCCATGGAAGGTAATGGAGCTGTCACGGAGGAGAGAGAAGTGGAAATTCATGGTCCTCCAGTGAGGCAGAGACATCTGTGTTGTTGCACCCTAAGCCAATAGTTTTTAAAACAAAGTCGTAAAACAAACTACTGTCTATACGAGAGTTGGAAGCAAGGCAGGCCTCCCCATTCTTCTGTGAGGGTTTCTGAGAGGCCGAAACTTTCTAAAAAAAAAAAGTAGAGAAGCAGCATGATGACCCTGCAGAACTACAGGACATAGGTCCCTGGGGTGGAGAGGGGCTGCCCCAGCAAGGAGCCCTGCCTGGACTTGACTCCTGGGCTTCTGGAGGAAGGAGCTCCATTGGCGTTCCAAGGGAGGGACCAGCTGAGAGGGACAGCGACAGTGGTGAACAGGACCAAGGAGAAGTCTTGAGCCTTCTTCAGCACCAGCACAGGACACAGTGAGCACCGGGGCACGGGTAGGAGCACACGCGCGTGTGCGCACGCGCACGCGTGCACACACACACACGCACACACACACACACACACACACACACACACTCAGTTTTCCCACACATCCATCCATTAACTTCCAGGAACATGTAGCAGGCAGACCAGGCAGAGTCATTGTTCTAATGTCTCAGACAAGAAACAGCAGCAAGGACTGGTCATTTCATTGGCCAGTGTCACACAGAAGATCTTCTGACCTCAAATCCAGTGCCCCCTTTTAAAAATTTAACACCTACTTTCTTTGTGACATGCACCATGCTACTTACACCAATCCATGAAAAACCACCTGACTGGTGTGAGTGAACAGAGTATTAACTTGCTGAAAGTTCATCTGTAGCTTGTTACTATTTCATACAAGGTTGATATAGAAATATTTCAGCTAGTGGACTGCTATCTAGATAGTAAGTCCTTGTCCTCTTGTCTTTATGGTACTGGGGATTGAACACAAGACCTTTACACACTGAGCTATACATCAACCCTTTCTAAAAAAAATTTTTTTAGACAAGATCTCACTAAGTAAGTCATCCGCTAAGTCAGTAAGTCAGTAAGAACTTGCAGTTCTCCCGCTTCATCCTCCTCAAGTGCATGGCTTGTAGGCATGTGTCACCATGCCTGGCTTGTCTTCTTTGTTTCTGAGAGTCATAGTCTGGCTCTGAGTCAGACTTCATAGTGAGAAGGAGCCTTCATCCAGCATCCTCTCAGCATGAGGCTCTGGCCCCAGACTTCCTGAAGTGCAGCCTTGTGATTTCCACACAGCAGAAGGTAGACACTCTGTCCTCTCCACAGGCCCCGGGAAGAGAAACAGCCACCATTACATAGCCTATGCCCTCGTCCCATTCCTGGGTCAGAATGACATCCAAATGCAGCAACCCACAGACGGCTCAGTGTTCTCTGATCCAGCGTCAAAGGGTGAGCTCTGCGCCACCATCCCTCCAGGAACAGGAGCTAAGACAAATGTTGGGGGATGCAGGAACTGCTTGTTGAAGGCCCATTTGGGGTAAGTAGGTCTGGTTGGAGGCGCAGGCACATGACAAGCTAAAAGCTGACGCAAGGTGGAGTCTTGAGGCACGGACCCTTGGAGAAGAAAGAGAAGCTAGTTGGGTGGAAGCCAGAATGCAGGAGGTTGGTAAATTGCTGCTGACTCATGCGAGTAGTGAATCTCCAAGGCCACAGGATAGGCTGCCCCTAGCCCTGCCAGTGTGGGCAGAAGGCCCTGCATATGGCTACCCAGGCTCTCTTGTGGCATTTCTTCTGCTGAGGGCATCACAAGAGCCTCTGCTGGTTTCCAGGAGCCTGGGCTGCTCATGGAAAAGATATACTTGATCCCAGCTCTACCTCTGTTGGGGGTGGTTTAGCAGGGTCCGCTGGGTAGGGGTCAGCCCCTTTAGGGCTTCAATGTCCCATTATGAAATGGGACATCAAAGTAAGTCTTCCCTCCTCAATATACTCAGAAAGAAAAGAGAGTATTGTGATGAGAAGGGACACTTAAGGAAAGCCCAAGGAAATATGAGTTGTCATTTTTTTTCTCACAAAATTCTGCAGACAAAGTAACAACTGAGAGAGCGAGTCTCCCTAGAGCTAGGGTGGATATACTCATAGGAGACAAGTTTTTCTTGGGCAGTAAGACAACAGTGACATCGTCACTTGGACCCTACACAAATGTTCCTTAGCAGACACAGCTCCATCCCCCAGGTGGAGCGAATGTGGGGAGCACTCCCAAGCTATGGCCCTGCCTCCCATCCTTGGGTACCCCATAGCCCGTGGTCAACTGGGATGGAGCCTGGACACTTGCTGGTCTGTGTCCCAGAACCCCTTCATCGTGGATGCAGAGTTATCTGCCTTCATAGCTCGCTGGGCCCTCTCTCCAGTCTGTCCCCCACACACCATCTCTTGGTGTATTCATATCCGGTCACACTGACTGTAGATCTTCCTGGATGTCCATGGTTTCTTTTCCACTCTTTCACCAAGCATTAAGAACCTTTCTTTCCATGGGTTAAGAGTATTCGGAAGGCCAGTGACTCACACTTCCCAGCTCTGTGGAAAGGACCTTTTTTTCTGGTATTCTTCCTGTTTTTCTACAGGTAGGAACTTCTCCAAGAGCTTATCCTTTCATATCGGTGGATGTTATAAATGGTAAGAGGGGAGGAAAAAGGAATCTTGGTAATGTGTATTAGTAACATTTAATTAGCTTTGGAGTACTTATTAAGTAACGATTATCCCTATTATGCCTGTCACAGATGAATGACTATGTACTGTCTCTGGTTTATGGGCCTATAGTTCTCCATGGAGTGTCACAAACTCCTGTTATGTCTTCAGCAGTGGGCCCCTCAGTAGAGGCAACCTGTCTCCTCCTCATGGCCAGATGTTTCCTCATTGACCTGGCAGTGAAGCAGGGCAGGCCAGCCTTCTTCTGGCAAGCACAGAGAGCTCATTAGTAGCTGCTGGAGGGCCCTATAGCTGCTGGGAGGGAAGCAAGTCCTGGAAACTGAGCTGCTATTCTTCTGAACCTCATTTTTGGACATGCCAGGTCCCGTGGATGTTGCATTGGGAGGTCCTTGGAAATCAGTGTCACACTCTTAATTGTACTTCTGGGAAAGCAGAGCTCCAGAGAGAGAGAGAGAGCATGGTGTGCCCACAGCCCTCAATTTCTCCACTAAAGCTAGAGGCATGGAGATGGCTCAGAAGCCCAGTCACCTGTGGCAACAAAAAGTCCTTCTGAGCCCAGTGTCCCACACACCTGTTCTTCATCTCCAGAATCACTCTGCATAGAATCTTTAGCTCTCAGGGATATGTTGCCAGGCCATGACCCCTGCCAACGTCAGTCCTATTCATCAACTTCTCAGATGACAGTGTGGTATGTGGATATCTTAGCATCATCTTCCATGAGTTTGAAGCCACCTGAAATCTCATCTTTAGATTCTTATGTGGAATACAGGAGACCCTCTAAAACTGCAGACTATCTGAAAGACAAGCATGGACTCTAGCATAAATGAGCTTGCCAGTCCCCTTTATAAAATGTATTGATTGTAAAGCACAAAACTAAAGTTCAGTTAAGGCAAATATGGAGTCATCCAAAGGAAAGCCAGATAAAGTCTTAGCTGGGGAGAGTCATGGGTTTTGGGTGGGACCTGCAGGCCTGCCAGGGATGGGAAAGGCAGACAGGGAGAGGACGGAGAATAAGCAGCTCTGGGGACATTTGCCTTACATGGGACCTTGGGGAATGAAGCACACACCAGGGAAGCATCCTGGGCTGCTTCCACCCATTGTTATTTCATTTCACAGAACTAAAGCTCCAAGCCTTTGTCCATGGCCAACCAAAACAGATTAGCAAGTTATATAATCCACAAGACTACTCAACTAAATACAAAGCATCAAAAATCGAGTTCCTTTGCTCCACACTATTGCTTCAGGAGGATCTGTTTTTCCTGCCCTCAAGCGAGTAGCTACTCAGCACAGAGGTGCACTAAGCGGCCCCAAGAAGGCTGCGTCGTCCTGGGAAGCCACTCCCTGGTGTGGGCTGTGGAGGGCCACAGTGGTGCTTTTGCACAGGGTGCCCTGGGTAGCTTGTGTGTATCCTTGGGAACAGTGTGCTGTATGTTCCCTGAGCCTTGCTCAGCTCTTCTCACCAGCCTGTAACATCCAGGATTGTCCTATTTTGTTAAATTGATCAAACCATAAAATCCAACCTGAGCTCTGACAGCATGCAGTGTAGGTCAGGATGGTCTTACCTAATTCTTAGGACCATAATTCATCAATAATAAATGCTACTGTTCTTGTAGTTAAAAGCTGAGACATAAGAGATCAGTCCCAAGCTCCCTTTAATCACTGTCATTAACCTCATCTAAATACCACAGGAGCAAGGAAGCAGATGAGGCAGTGTTATATGTGCAGATTCTAGAGATGTAGGACCTGCTTCTTTGCACTGTGTGAAGTTGGACAAGTGACTTTACCTCTCTGGGCTCTAATTCCATCCTTTTGTAAAATGAAGATTAACGGGCATTTGTTTCATAGAATTGTTGTGTGAGTACTACGGTTATGGTGATATGTGTAAAATGCTCAGAACAGTGCCAGATTTGATGGGAGCCCTGCATACTATAAACTGGCATTATTCTATGGTTGGTATGGCTCTTTCTATATCATATCTACTTACATGTGCATGTGTGTTCAATATGCTTTGCTGGTTTAAAAAAAAGTTAAGGTCGCACGATCCCAATCGAAACACCAACACTATCTCTCATATTGCTAGAGAAAGCCTAAAATTTCTATGGAACCAGATGAGACCTAGAATAGCAAAACCAATCCTGAGTGACCATAGTAAAGCAGGGGCACCACGATCCTGCATGGGAAGCTAATTACAAAGTTATAGCAATAAAACCAGCGTGGTACTCACATAAGAACAAATATGTAGATCAACAGAAGAGAAAAGAGGAAGCAGAAACAACTCCAGATATGTTCAGCTATTTTATCTTTGATAAAGGACCTAAAGAAAAAATACACACAGCAAGATAGCCTCTTAAATAAATGATGCTGGTGGGGCCAGTGAGACCACTCAGCAGACTGAGGTGCCTGCTTAGGCAAGCTTAGGCAAGCAGAGGGACTGCAGTTCCACTGCCAGCACCACATGCTCTGCCAGCCCCACCCCCAGGGTGGTCTGAACTGGCCAGAGTCCAGGCATACTGGTATAGACTTGCAATCCCAGAACCAGAGAGGCTAAAAGCAGAAGGATCACCATGAGTCTCAGCTACATAGTGAGACCCTATAGCAACCAAATACATTAAAAAGATTTTTGAAAAAATGGTGTTGAGATAACTGGCTATCTGAATGCAGATGATTAAGTCCCATGTATTACACCATGTCTAAACTAAGATAAAAACAAGCCAAAGGTCTCAATTTTTTTTAAAGTGTATTTAGCACAGGGTCCATAGGGTATCGCTATGTATGTAGATTGGACTAGTAATGAGTCTTCTGTTTTTAGCCCCCCAGGCATTGGGATTACAGGTGAGCACCATCATGCCCAGTCTCAGCCACAATCACTGTCTCAGCATGCCCGCTGCACTCTGCCTAAGCAGGTGTTTTAGTCTGCTGAGCTATCTGGCAGGCCCAAAGACCTCAATGTTAAAAAAGAAACGATCTGTTTGAGATAAAATAGGTAAAGCTACCAAATGACAGAGATGTAGACAAGGACTTTCTAAATAGAATCCCAGTGGCATAAGGAGTACTATCAAGAATCAACAATGGGATCCTATGAAGTTAAATAGTATTTGCACAGCCAGACAGACCACCAACAGAGTTAGGAGACATACCTACAGCATAAATAATTATCCAGCTATTCCGTGAACAGAGGACTAATATCTAAAATGCACAAAGAACTAAAAAAAATTAGAATCCTCCCAAGAAAAGACCCAATTAAAAAATGAAATGAAGAGATATTTCTTGGAAGAAGTACAAATGGCCAATAAATACATACAAAAGTAGTCACCATCCCTGGTCATTAGAGAAATGTAAATTAAAATGACATAGAGATACCATCTTACCCTAGAAAGAATGGCTGTCATCAAGAAATCAGATAATTAGATTATCTAGATTATTAGAGACACTACAGGGAAAAAGGAATGCTTCCACATTGCTGTTAGGAATTTAAATTAGTCTAGTAGAACCACTGTGGAAATCAGAACAGAGATTCCTCAACAAACGGAAGCTAGAAATTCCACTAGACCCAGCTATTCTCTTTCTGTGTGTCTTCATGAAAGAGTTACAGATATCTTATTACAGTGATACGTGTTTATGGCAGCACATTCACCCCAGTTAATTCTTGGAAGTGGCCCATATAAATATCAGCAGATGAGTCTGGCCAGATAGCTCAGCAGACTAAAGCACCTAGTTAGGCAGAGCGCAGCAGCCAGGGTTACATCCCCGGCACAACCTGCTGGCCTCGTCCCCAGGATGCGCTGAGAGGGTGACTGAGACTGGGCGTGGTGGTACACGCCTGTAATCCCAACACTTGTGAAACCGAAAACAGAAGAATCACTACAAGTCTATTCTGTGGTGAGACCCTGTAGACCTTGTAGACCCAGTACTAAATACATAAAAAAAAAAAAAAAAAAAAAAAAAAAATCAGCGGATGACAGGATAAAGAAAATGGAGTACTACCATGGTGCAAATGATAAACTTTAGCCATTGATAGGGAAATGATGCACCTTGAAACCATAATAATGTTAAGTGAAATAAAGCAGACGCATAAGCAAAGTATTGCATGGCTCCTCGTATTGGAGTAACCACCCCGAGATATAAAGAAACAGCAAAATAAAGGGAGATAATAAGATGTAAGGAGGAAGAGATTTTTCAAGTGGGAAGAGGATCAACTAATGGAGGGAAGATGCAGAGCAAGGGGATAATGGAAAAGAATTGAATATAGATAAATAGATAGATAGATAGATAGATAGATAGATAGATAGATAGATAGATATGTAGATATTCCACAAGGGAATCTCTATATAATGCAAACATATATTAATAAGAAAAGAAACAAAAACTAAAATATTAGGGTGAAACTCTATTCCATGAGTTGGTCTCAAAGAAAGATTCTTTATTCTAAATAATTTATAATATTTGAAACATTTCCTCCCCCTGCCACATCTCTAATCATGAACCAACTGAAAATATTATTCTTCAGTACTCAAGACTGAACCCAGGGCTTTTGCACTGAGCTCTGTTCCTAGTCTGTTTTGTTTTTGAAAAGTTTGAGACAGGGTCTGGCTAAGTTACTAAACTTCCTAGGCTGGGCTTGAACTTGCATCTCTCTTGTTCTTTCTAGATGTGTGCCACCATACTTAGCACCAGCTAAGCTGTGAGCAGCATTGACAGGCATACAGAATAGGGAAAGGCCTGCTGCTAGCTCATCCCATTGGACAGTTGGTGTAGTGTGGAGCGACCTTTCTGAACACAATGATTCTGAGGACCTGTATTCGGATTCTGCGCTGCTGGGGCTCCTGGGAGCCTGTGACATCACAGATCAGCTCCAAGCCTCTGGTTTCCCTACACTGAAGCCCATTACAGTTTCACTAAGGTACACAATAATTAGAAGCAAATTTAGTCCATCACTCTGTGTGTGTGTGTGTGTGTGTGTGTGTGTGTGTGTGTGTGTGTGTGTGTATGCACTCAGAGTCAGACTGGAAGAACTCTAGCTCATGCATTATGATACATGTGACCTATGTATTGTGGCACTACAGCCATCTACTGTGGTGACCTCTCTGTGTTTCAATATTTAAAATGTCCCTGGTTATTAGCAAATCGGCACCGTCTCTTCCACTTAAAGCCTGATGCCCTTGGCTCCTTATTGTACCAGATCACCTGACTCAGCCAAAGACAAAGTGTCTGGGGACAGGCAGGGACTAGAGAGATCCCTGGTGGATCAGCCGCAGTAGCTCAGCTCTCCTCTGGAGGAGACTGGGCAGGCAGCATGGCACAGGCATTTAACTCTGCACTTAGCTGCTTCTTATTAACGAGCTCTCTAGTGGAAATCTTCACAGCAGCTCTCTGGCTCCCAAGGCTTTGTCATCCCACCCACCCCAACCTCTGTTAGTCAATAATAACAGCTTATTTAAAAATAGCAGCCTCAACTTGTTCGCACTGTTATTATCAGTGCCTGGTTTCTATCCCCAGAAGACTTGGGGAAGGTGTGTGACCTGCTTCATCCAGAGCCTCTTTTGCTAAACCTGCTTCCCGATCTGGGGGAAAGACAGCTACGTCTTTAACAAACACTCAAGATGTAATTGCCAGGCAGTTATAGTCTATGACAGTAAAATACAGCAGTTGGCAGCATGGTAGGTTCATTAGTCAATAAAGCATTGCCACACGTTTTATTGAATTGTAACCCTATTTTGCCCTGATGCGGACCTCATGGAGCTCCCACCTCCATATAAATCTGAGTGATTCATTTAGCATTCAGAGTCGGGTAAAAAGAGGATTTGGTCCAATTCCAGTGCAACCCTGCTCCATTAGCTATCTCTATGATTGTCTGCCTTTTCCCCCCTCTTGTCAGTGAGGACATTTTGATAAAAGCTCACATTGGGAATAAATCAAGGGATGAGTGGCAGGACAGACATGAGATTGCCTTCCTACAGGCTACTGGGCCCATTTATAGAAAGCTGAATCTCTTCTCAGGATGCCCAGGAATATGGAGACCTTGTGTCTAGTCAACCACCTGTTCAAGATGTCCCTGGTAAGCAGGGTATCATGGTATATGCCTATAACCCTAGCACTCTGGCAGGAGGATCACAATTTAGAGTCCAACCTGGGCAATTTAGAAATGAGATGAGCCTTTGACTCAAAATTAAAAAAAAAAAAAATGGTGATGTGGCTTAGGATAAAGGCCCTACATTCAACTCCTAGATCCTCAAATAAAAAGAAATAAACCCAACATGGCCATCCAGATAGCTCAGTGGATTAAAGAGCCTGCTTAGGAAGGTGTAGGGACTAGGGTGCACTGAGATTGCCATGGACACTGGGTGTGGTGGTGCATGCTTGTAATCCCAACACTCCGGAGGCTGAAAACAGGAGGGTCACTAGGAGTCTGGACGATCTACATAGTGAAACCCTGTAGACCCTGTACCAAATAAAAAAAAAAAAAAAGCAGGAACTAGGAATCATATATAAAATATCTCATGTTCTTAGCATTCTGCTCAAAATAAAATCAACATGATCTAAGGAATACTAAAAAACTGGAAAATGTTTATTATTTAAGTTATTCGTGTTGGAGGTGAAATTTCAGCCTATGGCTAAAATTCTTGCCCTCCCCATCAGCTGAATAATGAAAAAAAAAGAGTACAAAGTAAGGTTTATTTCCATTTCTGTTAGAAGCATTGCAAATAATTGTCTAAGTTAAAAACAAACGTATCTTGTTTTAGAGCAGCAATTCTCCTGGAGTTCGGCCTCCCGTCATCCCAGCAAGAAGGTGCATTTTAAAATGATAAAGAGTGAGATATACTAAGAAAGACTTACACAAAAGTATAAACCATAGATACTGATAAGAAAAAAAAATCCCATGGCTTTTAGGAATTTCTATTTCTATTTTTATTTATTTATTTTTATTTTGTTTCCCAGTGCTAGTTTATCTAATCAGTGAAAATGGTATTGTGTTTCAGAAATTTTACATTATTTTTTAATATTTTATACTTTTAATCAGAAGTAACAATGAGACAGTTCCAAAACCCGTTAGTAGGACAGCCACAATAACTAATACAATACACATTGTTGCCTCCATAGTAGTTGCTCAGAGTACAAAATGCCGACATGGTAACTCTGTTAAAACTATTGGCACAAATATTTCTTCTCATTGAGCTAAGAGAAAGTAGTTGTATGCATAGTGAAATATTCCACAATAGTAGTGGGTTAACAGTAGAACTGGCAACGCCAGAAGCTGTTAACCTGAGGTTTACAGCTCCCCATGGTTGATTCTTTTAAGTGTTTCATGTGCATTTTGATTTTTGTCCATGAACTGTTTGCCCAACCCAGTGTCTTTAAGATTTCCATCTACTTTCTTTTCCAGGAGATTTAGTGTTTCTATATTAGTATTTAGATCTTTAATCCATTTTGACTTTAGTGCATGGTCCTAGACCTGGGTCAAGTTTAAAATTTTGTCAAGTAGAGAGCCAGTTCTTCCACCTCCTATAATTTTTCTGATCAGCACATAGATACATTGTCACCACAGAATTTCTATTTTTAAAGTGCAGGAAATGTGGCATTTATTATTGGGACTTTGGATCCGTGATCTGCAATTTTTTAATAAGCCAGCAGAAAATAGGAGGAAAATACTAAAAATTAAGGCAAACTCAAATGGAAACAAGACAAGACCACAGCAGTTCTTCAAAGACCTAAGGTCAAGTGCCTGCTCTGACCGGTCGGGCCCGGCAGAAGGAAGTTGTCCATCATCTTCATCCGGTGGTGGTTTGAGAACCTTAGAGTGTTCAGTTATTCCCAGAGATTGAGCATGGTGCCCCATAACCTCCTTCTGGGGTGCTGCTTGGCTTTGTAATTACACTAATTGCATGCTGGCTCTTGCAGAGCAGGCCCCCGGGACCTGTGTTCCCAGTCAGCGACGTAGCCCTGTGCAGAGGCAGGCATGGTAATAACAGCAGCATGGGCTGAGGAAGCTACAGAGGTCCTGATTGTTGCCGAGGGTTCTCCTGCTCTCTGGATCCCTGGCAGTTCCACAGAGTGAATTAGCAGTACACGCCAAGAGGCCTCTTTCTTTCTGACGCGTGCCCAAAGGAACACGTGTTTTTTTCGCAAACAGCTAAGCACCTCTGTTAGACCAGGAGACCTGCACTCTCCCCTTCCAGAGCAGGCCTTCAGAAATAGAAGCCTAGAAGCCGACCACCATGGGGCTCTGACTGTTATTAAAAAGGAGAAAGCTGGCTCAGGAGGGAAGACCCAATGAGAGGGGCTCAGTGAGATACATGGATTTCACCATGATTTGGGGGTGCCCGTTTCCCAATAGTGGTCCCTCCTGCGCTGCTTATCAGACTCTGAAAACCACCTCCTGCTTGCAGGCAGCCGGGGCAGGAGCCCTCCTTTCCCGGGCTGCTTCCTCTGCCACGTGCAACTCTGATGCCCATAACTAAAAATCAAGTCCATAATTTAATTTGAAGGGATCAGTTGGCAAATGCTCATTAAACAATCGGGTCTTTGGAAACGCTATCTTTAGATTTTTTTTAATTGACCTATTATTTTGCCTGCTCTGGCTGCCAGAACCCCCACCGCAAACAAGGAGATGTTCGCTACCTGGACTTCCTTTGATGAATAGTTTTAATTAAAAAATTCTGTACCATAAGTATTTTAATGTTACCAACATACCAAAGGTATGTGATCATAAATTTAAAAACACATTTAAATTAATCTATAAATATGCTGCAAAATTGACAGGGTATATTTAAGCAGGGGAATGTGGCATAGATGGCTAATGATGACAATTAAGAATCGTGTAAAATAAATGAAAATCAATACTCAGAACAGTTTGGAAAAAAGAAAAAAAAGAGAGGGATTGAAACATGTAGTTTGTCTATTAGAGGAAAAATTAGCAGCTGCTTGGAGTCCTGAAATATCTGCTACAGTAAAGGAAAGGGGGCTGGTGGCATTGTTTTCTCATTTTCATGGATCATAAAAACGCCGCGGGAACCCTGCTGGGCAACACGACAAAACTACTTGGGCTGGGGGGGTTGGGAGGAGGAGGAGGGCTCTGCTTTAATTCTCTAAATGAAATGTACACCTTGCCTGTTAGAGATGGAAAAGAAGCTGTCCAAGGTGAGCTACGTACCTAGACGCTGGCCCAAGGACGCTTACGGTGCGTTCTTGCACACAATGATCTGGTTTTTGTTTTCTTTTCCTTTTTCTAATTCCTCATTCTAAGCACCATATGATACCAGGGGCGAGAGCTACGCTCTTAAGAGGCAGAGTTTTAGGGGACCAAGACAGGTAGCTACCTGCGCTCCCAGCACTCAAAGAGGCAAAAGATGCTTGGGAGCCTCTGGGCATCCTTACAAAACACACCATCTGCAAAGAGGTGCAAGCGTGCCGCTGCCACTAATTCACAGAGCGCTTCGCTGAGCCCAACCAGGAGCTATGCACGAACCTTCATTACTACATTCATATTAAAAGACAACTTCGCGTCTTTCAATCATGTATTTCCCTCTAATTAAGGC
>PVJA010013678.1:0-19601 GCA_004027025.1 Myocastor coypus | reverse complement strand
TTTAACATTAGGTGAAATTAACATACAAAATCACTTTAATTTAATAATAAAATCAGAGATTAAGTAGGAAAGAATTTCGTCAAGTATAAGCTCACTGTCTCAGTTACTCTTCTGTCATTGCTGGTACAAATATTCGACACCGAAAATAAAGAAAGGGCAGGTTTACTCAGCTCACAGTTGCTGGAGGTTTCAGTCCATACTTGGCTGGCTCCAAGGCTGAGTGGTACAGGGTAGACAGCATCTAGTTCATGGCAGTGGAACAGCAAGAATCACAACAGGCCAACAACAGCAACCTGCCAACAACAGTAACAGAGAGAGCCTGTCTCTCTCCCTTAAATTGCATCCAGCCTGTTGCCCGAGGCTGGGGAAGGTACACACACCCATAATCCCAGCAGTACTAAGACTCATAATCCCAGTGGATCATGAGTTAGTCTCAAACTTTAGAAGTCCCTGCTCCATGATTGCATGGGACATGATTGAAGGGACAACTAGACACAAACCATAGGAATCACATATCAAGTTATAGCAGTATAAATGGCATGGTACTGTCAAAGAAAAGTAAATAGATATAAATATACATCTAAGGGGAAAGGAGTAACTTATTAGTAGGTGATTAAGGAAAAAACTAGATTACACTTTAGAGAAGCATAAAACAATATCCCTATACAATATTACACTTAGTGGACTTTTTTTTTTTTTTTCTATATTTAGTACAGGGTCTACAGGGTATAAGGTCTCATAAAGTAGATTGGATTGGTACTGATTCTCCTGTGTTCAGCCTCCCACAGTGCTGGGATTACAGATGCTCACCACCATGCCAAGTCTCAATCACCATCTCACTACGCCCGGGGGGCAGGGCCAGCACGACATGCAGCAAATCAACCCTGCCACTGAGCTGGGCCTAAGCAGGCGTCTGCTGAACTATCAGGCTGGCCTTATATTTAGTGGACTTTAAATCGGTTAAAATATGAAAAATGTGAGTGGTTAAATGTGTAATTGCTAGAAGAAAATATAGCATGACTGTGACTTTGGAGGTGGACACTATTTTCTAAAGAGAACTTCAAAAATTCAAATGGCAGGGAAAAAAATCTCCCAGATTTGATCCAATGAAAATGAAGTGTTTTGGTTTGGTGAAGGATACCTTGGATAATGAGAATAAGCCCGAACTGTGAAGGGATGGTACTTGGTACTCCAAAAGGAAAGGAATCAAGTCGTATGTTTACAGACATCGTAAAGAAGAGAAAATTCCAAACTCTAGCA
Organism: Myocastor coypus; assembly: GCA_004027025.1. NCBI lineage: Eukaryota > Metazoa > Chordata > Mammalia > Rodentia > Myocastoridae > Myocastor > Myocastor coypus. The sequence continues at coordinate 18,341 of PVJA010013678.1, read as the reverse complement.
AGTTTCAAGAGAAAGGCTAAAAAATTCATTTATCATCAGAGACATGCAAATAAAAAAAAAGATATCATTTTATATTTACATTAAAAAAAAACTTGGACTGCTGCAAAACCTTGAGTATGTACAGGGATGGTGGAGTAGCAGATACTTTTGTTGGGCCAGGGATTCGTGCTGCCTGGGGCACCCATTCTGGAGGGTAACTGCCCCCGCTGAGGCAAACTCCATGCACACTCGTTATTTACAGCTCAGGTTGGTTTCCCAGAAAAGTGACACTCTGCATAAGTAGTGTCTGTAGTTGGTTTATTGGTGACCATGCTGAGAATCAACATTCAGAAGAGGGATGTCTACAAAATCACAACAAAGGTCTCAGCTCCATCCCACAGGTATCTGTGGAGCTGGTATGGTCCTTCAGAGCCGGATACCTTGTTCCTCTGGACACAGGTAGGTAGGAACCTTGGACAAAGAAGAATGTTTTGTTGCCTGATAGCAACTATTTCAATAGCTGGGCTCTCTTTGTCTGGAAGAGGTTGTCTTTTCAGTGGCCCACCACCTCAGTCAGTGTAGTCTGTGACCCCAGAATTCTACCAATGGAACCACCTCTCAAGGGAGTATTCCCAGAGGGACACATCGATGATGGGAGACAGAGTTAGGAGTCTGTATGTGTAGCCCTGGAAAGATAAGAAAAATGTAGAAATATGTCAAAGTAATCAATTATATGTACATAAAGTAATGTGGATCTTAACATTTATATAGATTAAAATACATGTTCACTAATAATAGACACCAACATGTACTTGCTGAGAACACATATTAATGAATAGGTAAGCAATAAATACATGACACTTGTTTCTTGTGGGGAGGAAGGAAATAGATAGGATTAAGAGAGCACAAATAGACCAATCAGAAGAGAGTCCTTTATGGATCAGTAGTGACAATAGATAATGTGAGCTAAGGATTATGACACATTGAGGACAGCCTCCAATTATTCTGTGTAACATTTTTTTAACACACCTAATCCAGAGAAGGCCTCATGGAATTGGGGTCAGCTGCCGCCAGGGATGTAGGATCAGGGATTCTTTTCCAGATCTCCTGGGCTTCTATCTGTATATTTGAATCTCATTGAGAGTTTGTAAAGGTCACAAAGAAGTTGAAGCTCTTTCTTCACATTTTGTATTGAAGAGAATACATCCAAGAACAAGGTTTGAAAGGATGTTGCCAACGGAAATTAGTCAGAGAAAACACTGAGAATTAGGAGAGGGAAGTAGAGAGAGGTAGCTCCTTCTAGGAGAGTGGAAAGCATTCCTGGAGGAGATGCAAGGGAAAAGTGAACTTTTGCAATGAGAGGGTGAAACAAAGTTAAAGAGATACTCAAAGTATTTTTAAACTGTGAAGCTGCCGAAGAGAATTGGAGCCAGAAAGTACACAGTCCACATGGGGAAAGGTTTTTTATAGAAAAATCCAGTTTCTAGGATATTCTTATCACAGGGCTAGGAAGCAGAACACAAATTCAGAACAATGGCTTTGTGGAACTCTTGATACCAAGAGATTCCAGCCTCCTGCCTGAAGATCCGCACCCTGCAAAGTGAGAATGTGCATAAGAAGATGCATTCCTAAACAATCTGGATCCTCGCTCATACTGACTGACAGCGCCACTCTCCAAAACCTCACACAAGTTTTCCCTGCCACCAACTTCAGCCTGCCCATCTGTAAATCAGAAATGCTAACTGCCTTGTGGTTGTGTTTTAAGAAATTCTGGAACATGAAGTAAGAGAGTGATGTAGGACAGTGTTGATAAGATCTCTGTCCCAGCTGCCAAGGAGCTACGGGAACACAGCTGAGTCCCATCATACAAGCAGCAAATCAAGGGAATTCTTTGCTTCAGAGAAGGAGGAGGAGGAAGAGGAGGAGGAAGAAGAAGAAGAAGAGTAGGATTGGAGGTTCTCAAGGAGGAGAAAGAAAAAATAATAGATTAAATGGTGTGGCTGATATCTTTGCCATTCTCTTGGTCAGTTATAGAAGCATCTCATTATCCTGGTGTAAATTTGGATTTAAACATATGCATAAAAGAGCTGGCCAGATAGCTCAGTGGACTAAAGTGCCTGCTTCAGCAGAGTGCAGCGGCTGGGATTCCATCCGCACCTTGCCATGATGGCCCCAGCCCAGGGACACCCTGAGATGACGATTGAGACCAGGTGTGGTGTCAGATGCTTATAATTCTAGCACTTTCGGAAACTGAAAACAGGAGGACCACTCCAAGTCTGATCTACATAGTGAGACCCTGTAGACCCTTTATCCCTTGTCCCAAATGTATAAAAAATAAAAATAAATAAATAAATATATGCACATAAATATACATACATTTAACCATGTACATGCTTATATATGCATATATGTATATGTATATTACATGAGCTATTAATTGGTGCAAGACAATTATATCACATTACTCAAGTGAAGTATTAAAAGTATATTTCAACTCTGGAAGAAAAATCCTGGCCTTGCTGGGCTTCTTGGAAGTTAGCCTATCTGTTCATGAGCATAGGGTGGGATGATTTGGATATTGTTGTTGCTGTTTATGTATTATGTGGTCCTGGGGAGCGAACTGAGGGCTTTTGCAATGTGCAACATGCCCAGATCCTTTCGCATGGTATCTTGGCTCAGGTTTTACCAAGTCATGAATTTACCCAAGTTGAGCTCAAATATGCAGTCTTCCCATGTCAAACTTCCAGAGTGCTGAGATTATAGACATGCGCCACATTGCTTGCCTATGATTTGAACTTCAAAGGGCAATTTCGATCAGACTTGATTTGTTGTTTTCCTTTCATTGTCTCGGTAGGCATGTGCCATCACAATTGCTCTGGAATCTTCGGGTTGCTTGCTATATGCAAACTCTTCTCCATTTTACAAGGCAAAACCCCCTTGTCTCTTCTGGCACTGAAGTTCTCAGTCATTTGCAGTCTCCCGTTGCTGTACGTCAAAAGGCCACGAGTCTCCAAATTCATCTCAGAGAAGCTCTCAATTGGAGACTGTGGAGCACACTCCACAAAATTCAGCACCGGCAAAGAGCTCAAGCCTTTATTTCTGAGACACTGACAGCACTGGGACAGCATGATGGACGCGGCATGGCGTCATCTGTGGGGTTGGCAGGGACTTCTGTATCTGAGGACTCTGGGCTTGTGACCATAAATGGACCGTAGGCCTCAGTGGCTTGATCGCATATGCCTTCCTGTGACAAAATTTCCAAGTGTGCCTCACAGTTCTCAAAATCCTCTCAGTGATATTTTGTTCTTGAATTAGTCTGACCCTTGAAACCAAATGCAGTCTTTCCAGCTCTCACCCAAGAGGAAACAAGGTTTATCTACATATTTCATTTAGTTCAGCAGTGAAGCTATTTCGATTCGGAGTGGTCATGGTGAAGTCTGTTTAATTTCTGCTTGTCTTTATTCATATGTAAGTCTACTTAAAATATCTACTTTTTCTAGTGAGATTTACATGTTTGTATTGTCTTTCATTGCTTCTAATTTGTTGGGATTATTTACATTAACATGTTCATAATATTCCGTTACTATCTTTTAAATGTTAGCAGCATCTGTATGATGACTCCTTTTTCCTATTCTTTTTTTACATCCTTTTTATCATAATATTCAATTCAGAGTTTTAGTGGCTTTATTTAAGTCAAACAATTTTTGGCTGAGCTGATATTTTCCTATTATTTATATATTTATATTTTTGTTGATTTGTGCTTTTTATTATTTCTTTTCTCTAACTTATTTGGGCTTAAGCTGCTGTTCTTATCAAGCTTATTAAAGTATAAGTTTATGTTTTTGTTTCAGAAGTTTTTATTCTAAAATTATATTTTCCTCTAAAAAACTGCTGTCATTGAGTCTGATGGATGAATTATATTGCATTTCATTCAGTTCAAATTGTTTGGACGTTTTTCATCCATGAGATTTCTAGCAATATTTCCTCCAAACATTTGGGGAGTTTTTAGATTTCTTTTTATAATTATTGATTTTCATAATACAGTGAATATATCATATATGACCTCTGTCCTTTTATATGCAATAATACTGTTTTAAGGATTAAGTATATTCTTTATCACTGGTTAATGTTCTTTGTCCAAATTGAAAGACAAATGTATTTTTATGTGTACATGTTTAAGTGTGTTATATTTTAAGGTTTGAGAATTGTATACTTATGGAATATCTATTCTGATCTCTGATAATAGTCTTTCTACTTATATATACATTATCTTTTGTTAATATACTCCTGGCAGCCTCTTTTAATTAATTTTAGTTTAGTAATTTTATTCTAATTCTTTCTTTATTTATTTTTGAAGAACATTTCCTTTAGATCAATGTTCATCTTTGGTATTCAAGAACAAGAAAAATAGATTCAAAGGTAATCTTTAAATTCCTTAATTCACATTTTTTATAGTTTCATAGCTTGATTTTGCCAGCACACATAATTATCAATAGGTATTTTCCATGACATAGAGAGATAATCTTTACCTGATGTTTGATAATAGAACATATTTTAAAGGAGAATAATAATTTAAAATCAATGTCATATGAAATCATCTGTTTGAAAAAGAATGCTACAAAATTTAATGTCCAAAGTTATCATTTAAAAATAATTAAGTCGTGTTAAGTATTAATTGTCCTGTACACTAACCTTTGCCATTGTGGGGACAAACATGAAGAGTGAAGAAAATTTCTGTCACCTTTGCGTTTAGACTGGCTGGTTTGCTAAAGGTACGTATGTCCTCAAATTCCCTTAAGTTGGGTTTTTAGGTCACATAGTCATTCATATGACATTACTTTCTCTTTTAAAAATAAATATCCATTGCTTATTTTGATTTTTGTTTGGCCATTGTAATTGACATTGCTTTAACCAATTCAGCTTTTACATCAGTTTCTAGCCTTATTCCAGAATACTTCATAAACACATATTTATCACAAGGCAACAAGCAGGACTAAGGCTAACTGGCCGTGCAGCAGCTGTCGCTCCCTAACCCACTCCCTCCTTGATTTCTATAAATGTTTATCTTAATCTTAGGCTCTGCATGCCACAGCTTCCTGCTTGTATTCTTGAGTTGACATCAGTAGATTCTTTTAAGCGAGTATCATAGGTACATTTACTTTGTACCCAAGATTTATATATTTCCTGTTCTCCTAATTTCTTGTCTGAAATACATAAAATGTCCAAACTGGAAGGAATTTCCAGATGAAATCACTAATCAGGCATTTGTGGCTTCCTTCCTCATCAAGTTTGATATTCACTCGCTTTAAATTGGTTTGCTAGACTGTTTACACTTAATATAATATTAATACGGGAGGATTTGAGCTTACTAATCTCATTTGTCTCATATTTATCTCTTCTGCTCTTTGGTTATTTTCATACTTCTGTTATTTTTTTTTCAGTCAGTTGGGTGGTTTTAGGATTCAATTTTATTTCTTTTGGTTTGTTCGTTCGTTTTTACATATTTGGTACAGCGTCTCACTACACAGCTCAGACTTGAACTCGTAGTGATCCTCCTGTTTTCAGCACCTTTAGCACTGGGATTACAGGCATACACTGCCATGCCCAGTCTTGGTGGTGAGCTAAGTGTGCCTGGGGACATTTCCACAGCATGTGGTGCCCAAGACTGAACCCTGGCCCACTTAGTCTGCTAAGCTATCTCACCAGCCCTTCAACTTTATTACTACCTTGGGCTTTTCAGATAAGCTGTTGGGCTAGGGGTTCAGTTCAGTGCTGGAGCCTTGGCCCAGCATGCCTGAGGCCCTGGGCTTGATTTCCAATATAGAAAGGAAGAAAGAAAGAAAGAAAGAAAGAAAGAAAGAAAGAAAGAAAGAAAGAAAGAAAGAAAAGAAGTCATATTTTTTACTCCATTCAATTAATTTTCTTTGCTCTGGTTTTAGTTTTGGTTAGTCTTCAGCAATTAAAGCGGAAGTCCATCGGAGCAGGGAATTTTATTTATTTTGTTCATGTGCATGCCTACATACTAGTGGCTGGTAGTTTTATAAAGGACATTATAAGCCGTTAAACATAAATTAGAATTTTAGCTGGATGTCAGTATATATCCAGAGTGAAATTAATTACTATTTGTAACAACCTATGTGATTCAAATGAGATGCATATTAAAATATTTTGAATCAGCAGAATATGTAATTTGGTGAAGTATTTGAATTTTTTCCTACTTCCTCTCTATCTTCTATTTTGGTCTTTATTTGTATATTTGTGTGTATTTAATAACTCCCATGTAAGAGAAACCTTGCAATATTTGACCTTGTGTATCTGACTTCTCTCACTTAATATTATGTTCTCAAGTTGCACCCATGTACCCACAAGTGCCTGAAGTTTCTCCCTCTTTTTGTCAACACAGAAGTCCACTGTGTATGAATACCACATTTTCCTTGTGCATTGGCCTGCTGATGGGCAGCTATCTGCTTCCAAGATCTAGCTACTATAAATCATGCTGCTATTATTGCACTTATTATCCGAGTTTATCTTAATCCACTTAAAATTTTCATAGCATTATCTGTTTCTTTTTTGTAAGAATCTTTTCACAGCTTGTACCCTGAGTTAACTACTTTGAAGGTAATGAGTGACATACAGTGTATCAGTTATTACTATTCCATTATTAGTTTGTCATGAAATTTTGTTTTTCCATGTAAAGCAGCATGGTTCAGGCAGATGTCCACTGGCTGTAGTCTAATCCTGAGCCTTCCATAAACTGTATAATTTTTCCAAGACACTCTGGACTCTGTGCCTCTCCTCCTCAAATAAAAGCACTTGGAAAACTAGGGAATGCAGTGTGGTAGCTTCCCAAAAGATTTAAAGGAAAAAAATTAATCTATGACTTGATTCAGTTATACCACTCTTTAGTGTATAACCAAAAGAATTCAAGCCAATGTGCTCTAGGGACACCCCACATCCTGTCAATTTCAGCACAGTTCACAACAGCCAGTATGGATGGTGACCAACAGATGGATAGGCCAAGAAAACGTGGCCTGTGTACACAGTGGAGTATTTCCAGCTATCAAGAAGTAAAAAAAAATTATCACTTACAGAAAAGTGGATGGATCTGGAGATCATATGCTGAGTGAAATAAAGCATAGCAGGGAAGATAAATACCAAAGGTTCTCCCTAATAGGCGGAATCTACACAAGATGACCAGAGTGAAAAAGAAGAACATTATCAGATCAGAAGAAGAGAACAAAGAGGAGTGGCCAGGGTGTGAGGGTGGCTATCCAGGGCCATGGGAAGGACCAAAATATATATATATATATATATATATATATATATATATATATATATATATATGTTAAAATTAAAATTATTGTGAAGCTAGGGGAGAGGGTGTGGTGGTAGAACAGTGAGGGTGGAAATCATATAAAATATGTTGTGTAAAGATACAAACCTCCCAAAGTGAAATCTAGTCATTCCTAGGACTAAAAAGGTGTAAAGAGGAAGAAAACAAAGAGTTCTGGGCAGATTATGTGCCCTGGCTCTGCAGCTGGCCCAAGAGGCCCAAGAGAGCAGAACTTCCCAACCCTTGCCGAGAGGGATCAGAGAGAGCTTCAGAAACCCACTGGGCACCACTGGATTTCCAGCTACTGCCTGTTTCACGGGCTCTGATCTCTCTGCTCCATATGACGTCGTTCAGTTTACAGTTTTGCAATAGCACACTCTTGCCCCAAGTTCTCGATGTAATTGAGATAAGGTTCCTGTAGACTTGCACAACTTTAGGATGCTGCAGAAAGAGCCTTGCTCGGTACGGAAGCTTTTTCTTCACTTGACAAATTAGCTCTGCATTTAGTTTTGAAGCTGGAGACTTGGGTCAGCTCCAAGTTTAGAGGTACCAAACAACTCCCTGGAAAGTCTCCCTTCTCCCCCTTCCCTCCAGACATGTATCCTGACATCTTTCATTTGTCGCTCATCCAGTAAACAAGGTCTTGGTAACACATAAACATGATTTATGGAAAAAAAAAATCTTTCCCCAAACCTGCATGGAGAAGCGGCAGCACACGGCAGTAAGCAAAGACGAAAGACCTCGATTAACAGGACCCACATCTGCCCAGGGCCAGAGGCAGTTGGAGTCTCGGCCAGTCTCTGTCTCACTGAGAACCTGTGTGAGTTAGCTAACACAGCTGTGGCAGATCTTTCTTCCATCCTGCCTGATGCTGAGCCTCCTGCCCCATCCATTCTCCTCAGTGTGGGAAGAGATAGGCCCTGCTTTTGCTCACGAGCTGAAGTGAGTAAATAACATAGAGCTGGCATGAGACACTGGCAGGAGAGAGCAGGAAAGCAATGGCAACTGGTAGGGTCCACACGGAAGGACAAGCCACAGTGAGAAGGATTCAGAACAAAACCTGGCCCGATGCTTCTAACTAGGGTGTCTCCATGGACCCAGTTGCCTAGATTATTGTTAATTCTCTGACTGTGATTTTTCTGTGTGGGTACCTCCTGTCCACCACACAGACCAATCGATAGACACAGTAATCAGGAAATATTTGGGCTGGGATAAGGACAGAAGGGAGAAAAAATACCACAGTGAGCTCCAGTAGGAAAGAATGCTCTGTGTGTAATGCTGCCAAGGCCCTGGTGGCAACAGGCCCTGCACTGCTGCGGGGATTCCTCCACAGCAGAATCTGCCAAGATAGTAATTAGAGATCTTCCTCTTCTCCCTCCAATAGGTGTGACGTACAGCAGGGGGTCACAGAGGGATCAAGACACCAGCCAGGAGGACTGCTTGTAGAGCTCTCTTTTTTTTTTTTTTTTTTTTTTTTTTTTGTCTTTTTTGAGACAGGGTCTCACTATGCAGTTGAGGCTGGTCCTGAGCTCACTTTTGTAGCCCAGGCTGGTCTCGAACTCGCATCAATCCTCCTGCCTCAGCCTCCCGAATGTTGGGATTACAGGCGTGAGCCACCACGCCCGGCTAGAGCTCTCTTTGATTGGGAACCACACAGTTGGTCTCTCTGTCTGCCTCCCTCCAGCCCCAGGCTACTTACCCAGTCTGATGCAGCAGAGTTGCGATGCAGGTCAGCTTTGTACCCGCTGATCCTGAGGACAGAGAGGCAGTTCCCGAACCTACTGATGAAGGTGTTCCTGCCACAAGAAAGCAGGAACCAGGAGCACTTTGTCTTGCAGCCAACAAGGAGCAAGTTACCAAGGTGGCAGGGTGCATCCATCGTTCTATACCCCCACACTTCCATGGGCCTCGGCACGCTGCTCCTATACTCTGCTTCCCTCAGGGAAGAACCAATGAAGGGAAAGGTGTGAAGTAGGAAGAATTTTTGCCCAGTACTTCCAGGGGAGAACTCTTAGTTTTTGTGTTGCTACCAAATTGATATGTTGAAATTTGAACTTATTAGTGATGGTATTAGAAGGGGCCTTGGGTGGGAGAGTAGGTGATGCAATGCAACCTTCAAAGAATGAAACTAGATGCCTGCTTACACAGGCACAGGGACCGGGGTTCATCTCTGACACCACAGGCCACACTGACCCAGCCCTCAGGTGCACTGAGACCAGGCATGGTGATGCATGCCTGTAATCCCAGTGCCGGGAAAGCTGAAAGCAGGAGGATCACTATGAGTCTGAGCTGTGTAGTGAGCCCCTGTGCCAGATACATTAAGGATGAGACTAGAGGGGCTGCGGAGATAGCTTGACAGTCTAAGCATGCACCTGGCAAGCTCAAGGACCCAGATTCAGCCTCTGGTACCACATGCTATATGGACCACAGAACCCCCGGGGGACAACTGTATCAGCCACCAAAAGTGGGCGTAGAGGTATATGCTTGCTGGGGAGGCTGAGACAAGAGGATCACTATGAGTCCAAACTGCAAAGCAAGACCCTATATGAAATAAAAGATCACAGAAATAGAGTGGGACTGGAGATCACATGAACACTCACAGGAAGAACACTTGCCCCGCCCACCATAGGAGAACAGTAAGGTCTACCAGCACCTTGATCTTAGACTCCCTGTATTGGATTCCTGGAGAAGTACATTTCTGTTGTTTATCTGATGCTGAGCTTAAAACGTTTTGGGACAGCAGCTGCAGTGGAGTGAATCACTAGCCCTCTGTCTATCAGTGGCATGAAGAGCATGACACGATATTTTTCCAGGGTGGCTTTAGTCATTGGCCTCTGTGGCGCTTTCCCTGTGGTGGCCTCATCGTGGGTGGCATTCGCTTCTCCGAGAGTGGCTCCGTGGCAAATGGAAGGACGTGACCATCTGCGAGTTTTGAGATGGGAACCTCGGCAGCGTGCATTTCTACGGATTTCCCTGTGCCTCTACTGTTGCCACAAGGAAAACATGCCCGGCAGCTTCTCATCCAGAATGGTTGTGAGACAGAGGTAGGGCTCTAGGATGGCTGTGGCAGTGCTCACAGGTTGAAACAGAGCTACCCGATCGAACATTTTCTAGGTCAGTCGAACCCCTGACAACTCCCAGACACACAAGATAATGTGTGAGTGTGGCTTCTAGCCCCAGGTTTGGGAGTTGCCTGTTATGCAGAAATACCTGACTAATCCATATATTTTCCTTATTTACTTGAAGTCCCTAGGGTCTGTTAAGCCTCCTGAAATAGAGTAGGCGATCCTTAAGTGTTGATTGTTGGAATTAATGAATAAAATATTCCTGTTGTATTAGAAATTAAAACCAAAGCTTTTCCACTGATTTAAATCCTTCGTCTTTAAAATCAGTTTTGTTTGTTTGTTTGTTTGTTTTGTTTTTTGGTGGGACCAGGGTTCAAACTCATGACCTCGCACTTTAAAATCAGTTTTTAAGAAAAAAAAAAATCTGAGACATGGTGTCACACTAAGTTACTAAGTTGTTCAGACTGGGCTCAAATTTGTGACCCATTTGCCTTAGGCTCCCAGGGTGCTAGGATTTCAAGCAGGTGCCACCAGGTTCAGCTCATCGCCTTTGTTTTTAACCAGTTCATCATAATGTTTCCTACATAGCTGGCTCACATTGGCCTATTCGTGTGCATGATTTTGGAAAAAGAAAAATTTATATAAACAAGACCAGACAATGTTTTCTCTTTACAGGGATCAGTGACGAGTTGAAGTCCTGGGAGTCAGGGCCTGGGCTCACGTGGCTACCTTTGGGGTCACCTGGAATCCACAGCAGGAAGTGTCTTACCACAAGGATTGGAGGAACCCCCCCCCCCATTCCCAGCTATTGGACTCTGATAGAATGCAGTGCTCCAATACAGGCAGCCTCTCATTTGGATTCCATGCTGGTTCCAAAAATACACGGCCATCTCTACTTATCAGCCATAGGCTACTAATGCAGAGACAGAGCCCTCTTTTTTCTTACTTTTCAAAAGATTATTCCGGTGCATCCGAGCGAACACATGCCTTCCCAGACTGGTCTAATGCTCTTCCTAAGAGCAGCACTCTGGAAGGTGGACCATCAGGTGGAAGGAGTACTCGTAGAAAGCCGCCTTCCTAAGGGAATGGCAACAGCTTGAGCTTGACGGGGAGTCCTGTTGTACTCTGAGGTGTGAAGGGAAGGCATGAACTGTGCATATGCTGTACCATACAGTTTTGCCTACAAATGCTTGTAGCTTCATTGTAGCTGTGAATGCTCTGTTCCTCTCCTTTTCACCCTTGAAGATTCGAGAACACACAGGATTGAGCTGCAGGAGGGATAACATTTGCCACATGGTATGCAGGAGAGGATGGAGCTCTGGTGATTCTACCCACCAGGGTGATGGGCAGGTGTTAGAGAATCTCAGAGCTTGTGACCAAAGAGCCCATTCTTCCATGGGCAACCTTTACGCCACAATATCAAGATTTGGGGTTCCATCAAAGGATTTTATGGATACTTTATAAAGGCAAAATTCTTCCTAAGGGAAGTGGACATGAAAGATATCTAATCACAATCTACACAAACAGGGACAATCCATTGCACAAAAGGAAACTCAAGATTCATGAATCATACTCTATGTGATTTTAACACTACACTTATGGAGGCTTAAAGACCCCAGCCTAAAACTGATCAACGTGTTCTGTCTTTGCCAGTTAGGATAAGAGAGACTTGAAGAGAGGAGAAGAGGAAAACAGGGAGAAGGAGAGGCATAGGAGAGGAGTTGAGAGGGGAGGGAAGGAGAGGAGAGAGGAGAAGAGGGGAAGGGAAGGGAAGGGAAGGGAAGGGAAGAGGAGGAGGAGGAAGGAGAGTGGGGAGGGGAGGAGAATGTTTTGTCAATATCTTTTTAGTATACAACACTAATTTTGTTCATCCTGGGTTTGGTGAGCTGCATAATATTCTATACATGGCTCCTAAATGAATTATTAACTGTCAACTCAAGATAGCTTAACTAACATAGCCAATTTAATAACCAAGGGTATCTAAGGTAACTGTCACAATTTTACAGGTGCACGTCAAGTTGTCAAGTCAAACCATGATAGACAAGCTTGGGCATTTTCACATCACCTTCCTCCACATCTCATCCTCGGTCACTAGCTACCCACTCTGCAGAAAGGTGCTCCTCTTCAGTAAAGATCATCACTCCCATGCTGGCTTCACTATGCAGATCAAGCCAGCAAAGCCTCCCCCCTCCCCTTTTTTTCTTCCTTCCTAAAATATAAAGCTAAACAAGATCTCAGTCACAACCGCCAAATCTTTATTAATGCATTCCTTGTGCTACTTCTGAATATTAATAAAAATTAATAATTAATTTTGCCTTTGGCATTGCAAGATATACTAGTTTTAATTAGTGTACTGTACTCCTATACAATTAAAAAATAATTGATGTCCACGCTTATTGGCGGTGTCTGTGATCTTCTTTTCTGTTGTTGTCAACAAATGCCTTAAAAAACAAGTTCAAGAATGTTGTGCTGTCTACTTGATTTATACACTCCAAGCAACAGGCAAATCTTTTATGATGAAACAGAACAGTTTTCTGTTTAAATTATACACAAGTATATTAACTAGAAAGAGAAAATTAAAAGCTGATGGCTACACGGAATAATGGAAAGTCTATAAAAATGTTTTATCTATCAACAAATTTGCCTGGAAAATATCAATGGTTGGCGCCATCTCTCAGCTGAGCCATGCAGAGGCCATCTTGGATGTGTTATGTCAATTCCATCAAGCATTTAATTCTGATGTCCTCCTTAATCAGCTTTAGTTATTTAAATTCAGCATATCATGTTACCGTTCTACTACATCATTTTAATTGTGCCATGAACTACTTTATTGCAGAATGCTGAAGTATCTCCCTGTGTCTCCCTTGTCCTCTTCTTTTCTTAACAATGCAGGCCGGAGAGCTCAGGAGGGAACGCCTATGGTTAAAGCAGGGAAGGAGTAGCTCCCTTTGAAAATATTTGTATTAAGAAGCTTGAATAGAGAGAGGGCAGTGGTTGTTTTAGAAAGGAATAATTCAAATTCCGTAGCGCATGTGCTTCTTAGTTTGATTTCTTAAAACCAGGAGTCTTATTGTGAATAAATTTCTATCAAATGACCACACCCATCTGTGTAATACCAAGATGAGAAACACTGAGAGGAAAGACACTTACAAAACAAAGAGCAAAGAGACAGAGGGTCCATAAGAGACCTGGATTTCATACTTCCACCAACTTAATGATTATTAGTGAATATTTCTAAACACAAAATCATAGATGATGCGAATGATTCTTTTGTCAGGTAAATGATCTTCGTAGATTTTGTTGACTTTAAAATTCACAATGCCAAAGGATCTTCTAAAAAAAAGTAATCTGTGGTTTACTTCCCATCAGAGTATTTCCTCCGTGAATTTCCATAGTCTGTGTTTACACTGATGACATTGTATCTCTTCTTTGTAATCCATCTCTCCTGCCAGAATCCAGCGGCCACCTAACAAGGTCCGTTCAAGTTTCACCCACAGCCGTACTCATAACCCCCAGCACAATGCCTAGCATAGAACTACCATTCAGCCAGCATCTGTGAGAGAAGTTTTGAAATTCTTTCTCAAAATAGTTTCCTTCCTTGAGCTTTTCAAATTTTCTTTCCCATATGGATTCCAGTGTGAATGGATGCACAAACTGTGAAGTGACCATGTGACACCTATTACTCAGCAGCAAAGAATAAACTGCTAATATACACAATGCTATGAATGACTTTCAAAACGACAGGTTGTGCAATATGAGCTGATTGCAAGCGAGCATGCCCAACCTTTAGGGTTCTAAGGCAGGGAAGACCAATGATGAGCAAAACAAGAATTCTGTTCTGATTTCTATGGCCCTTGGATTGGATTCTAGAGATTATAAGAATTCTCTGGGGGCATAAAAATTTCCCAACCCGGTGCTGGTGCTGGGCAGATCATTACATATATATATATATATATATATATATATATATATATATGCATATATATATATATATATATATGCTTCAAAACTCATCAAACTGTACACTTAAAAGCTACACAGTGATGGTATGGAAATTATGTCTTAACTTTTAAAAAAATCTTAGTAATACACATTTTCTTTTTCTAGTCCATTGGCAAGAAATGGAAGGAAATTCAGAAAATGTATACAGTTGAGAGGTTCTGGAATTCCGCTTCTCACGTCACCACCTCCCCCACCAGGTCCCTGTCCAATGCTACCAGGCAGCAGAATTGGCAGATGTTCCAACCTGCCCCGGTATGTGTTCCCACTTGGCTTCAATGTGACTCAAGGGCCATGCTGTGCCTCTCCCTGGCCTTTGGGGCAGGTGATAAAGGCAGGGGTTTCTTCACCACAAGCCTGCCATTTGGGGTGCAGAGAGAGCCTCTGCCAGAAGCCGTGAATAACACTCTTAACAGTCCTTGCAAATGCTGTGCTCTGTGTCTGCATGCCCAGCTGGTCTGCTGATCAATTTTTACTTCTCAAATTGGGTCAGCAAAAAAGGATGGAGATTTCTTTTCCTGCAGTCTAGATTCTCAGTGCAATCATAATCCTCTGAACACTGGGAAACCTGGAAATTCCAGGACCAGCCTTGGGCTTCCCTGGGACCACCTTTCTGGAAGACCTGTTGACCTATTTCCTTCTTACAGTTCCTTTTAATTAAAAGACACAAATTTCCTAGGTGTTAATTGAAGATTAGCTTGAGAATTAAAATGCTGCACTTCCCTCAGAGACCAACTGTCCCGACCTGCGGGACGTTCAACGGGTTCGTACCTGGGGGAGAAGTGGGGATTGACAAAGACAGGGCAGGAGACGCAAAGAATGAGGACAAGTCAAAAGGTCTGATCAAGTCCCGTTTATTGAGGAAGTGTGAGCGGTTTATAGACAGGAGGCTGGGATGACGCAGGAAGAGGAAGCTGCCCTGCCGTGCTCCTCGCTCATTGGCCCGTCAGTGATGATTGACAGGTTCCCTTGGGACATGTCTCTCTGCAAGCACCTCTGGGCGTGGCTTCCCACAACCAACCAAGTCTAAGGGTGAAAAACATTCCTCTTCTAATCAGCATTTGCCCACCTCTGAAGGGCTCTCTGATCAAGGAGTCACTGCAGATACTTTGCATCTGTAAGATAAATAGGAATGGGAGAGAGAGAGACAGACAGACAGACACACACACAGACACACAGAGACACACAGAGAGACAGACAGACAGACAGACAGACAGACAGACAGACAGACAGAGAGAACCTTCACACTGTGCCCTGATAGGGGGTGGGGACAGTTTGGGAAATTTTCTGTTGGTTTATTGTTCATATTTTTCCTTCTTAATCTATATTTAAGAGTTGCTGCTTTTGTCTCCATGACTTTATGTTCCTATTTTCCTTTATTCATAGGAGATTAGTACATATGTAACTACTGGGGCCAGAGTCCTAGTTTGCTTTGCTTCCTATTCACATTAACCCTTGGGGAGCCTGGGCCTTGTGGGTGTCCACGCTGCACCAAATGGCCCAAGCTCTCCAAAGTGAACTTTACATTTGACCCAAAACTTCTACTTTCCCAGAACCATCTCTTCAATAATTTTGTTTCTTTCTTTGTTTGCTATTCTTCCTGTTCACCCACAACAGCCTAGGTCATGTTGAAACGCTGTTGAAAATCAAAATACATAACCTCCTAGGCAACGCAGACCATCTGAGTGTGACGTACCTAGCTGCTTACAGTGTAAAGGGAGAACCGTAGGCGGTGCAACGTCATGCCAGGCTGGAGGAAGACATCAAGGGCTGAGATGGCGAGAGCATCTGAGAGGAATAGAACTAAGGCTGCATCTCCATGCCTGATGAGTGAAGAGGTTCTGGGCCTCACAAGCAGAGGGAGGCATTCTGGGGCAAGGGTCGGAACTGTTTTATCAAAAGAAGTATTATTTTGTTTTCTTCCATTCAGACATCCCCATCACAGATTCACACACTGGGTACCTAAAGTTTGTGGTAGTTAAGGCAGAGAAGAGTGGCCAATTTGATGCGTTGGATGACACTGTCATTGCATGGATCAGACAAACATATCCAGAGGTTCTGCCTCTGGATATGGTACAGTCTACCACATACACTCCCTCTCTGTCCCTGATTTGTCAGTGGGGCCCATTAAACTCACAAAATTGTCATTAAGGTTAATGGTGTACCTTGTACCCTATGCCTGAAATGTTTTGAGGGCTCAATATATGGCAGCTATTAATATTTTTCTAGTTTAGAATCAAAACAAAAGTAGATTTACTGGAGATAAGAGACCACAGAGAGGTGATTTTTTAAAACATATGAAATAGCTAAAACTCGCAGAATGATGCAATCTGGTCCCTAGGGTCCTCACCTGGCTCTAGCAGGCCTTGGTTCCCAGGTGAGGCCTTATCTCAAACCCTGACCCTCATTCGTCATCTCTCAGCATGGCTGACATCTGCTGAGATCATTTTAGCAAAAACCACCTTTAAAGAAGTTTCTGCCTTGAAATGGACAGGGAGACAGATGTCCTGGGTGCAAGGGCCCGCCCAAAGGCAGCAGTACCCAGGGGTGTGGGCAGCACAGGAGGCATGTGGCTGCATTTGTGCTTCATTCCCGGAGCACTTACATCATGTTGCGATTTGTGAATTCTGTCCCTAGGACAGAATGCTTGTCATCGTCATGCATGACTTAAAGGAGAACTGGTTAGCATCGGCTCCTGCCTGGCTCCAAGGAAACGAGGGTGTGGTGGAAGGATCTGGGAGCGAGAACACTGCCCACATCATGGTGGCAAGAAGCCGGGGAGAAGGAAGGAACTGGGTCATGCTTCTGTGTCCTGCCTGGTCAGACCAGGCCAGAACACCTATGGGTACATCCAGCTGGATTCTTCAGTGGATGAGCTTACTTAGAACCCTTATGAATAGTTGCCTCCCGTGAGCCCTGTCTCTGAATACACGAGCCTGTGGGGGCCATTCCAGATCCAAGTCATCATAGCCTCACTCTGCTCCAAGTGCTGCTGTGTCTTATAAGCCTAATGAGCTGACTGCTGCCCAGCATCCACTGATAAACTGGTAGGCCTGATCAGGAGAGAGGATTCTGAGGCAACTTTATGAGGGAGCCACTAAGAACAGCTCGAGCTGCAGCCGTGGCTGAGGGGCACTGACCACGCATAGGCTAAATGCTTTCACACATTGTCACATCGAGTTCTCAGTCCTCCCTTACCAGGCAGAGACTGTTTCTTGTGGGAAAGTTTCCTTCATCACACCCAGCACTATGAGACGGGAAGCTCTGACAGGCCAGGGTTTGGCTGGTCTTTACCACATCTCTTCCCATGATGCAGTGCCTGCCATATAGCTAGTGTCCAATAAATAGTTAATAGAAAAAGTAAATAGTTACATTCAGTAAGTATGACTGCCATGCCCTTTGCTCAACCCAAAAGCCAGCTGTTGCTTTCATATCCCAGGTGTTGCCACCCTATCTGATTCCTGTTCTCAAAGGGCTTCTCGCAAAGCTCTTCCCTTCTACATCCTTACATCCTTCTGTGCTATCTCTGCTGTCACTTCCCGTCTGGAACTGTCCCTTTTGATAAACCTGGGGCTACAGGGAACAGGAGTTTGCCTTTGTGTCCCCTGAACCCTACGGTAGGTGACATTCATAGCTCGTGGTGAATGATGGCGTCGAGATTACTCAGATCATTGTCCGCTGCCACCTGCTAACAGGCTTCAATCCTGATTTGCTGCCACCATCCTGACAGACCTGAATTATGTTTTCCAGGCTGTCTCCTAATGGTGCCCTTCCAGAAGGCCACCGCCGTCCATCAGTCTGAAGGACTTCATTCTGTCAACGCCGCACCCTTAGGTGAAGAGAGGCAGAGGCCTCACAGCCCTGCCCTTTGTGGTCATGACTGCTCTCTGGTGGAGCTCATTACAAGCCACCCCCTTTCCAGGCTCCTCCTTCATGCACATGGAGAGCGATCAAGATGTGAGAAG
>PVJA010013677.1:0-49055 GCA_004027025.1 Myocastor coypus | reverse complement strand
AGGTTGTATTTTCTTGTATATCTCTTTGAAACTGTTTCATGCGATCTATGTCTTTCCTATATTGCTCCGTCAGGGAGTCCATCATTTTTCTATTCTCCTCTAATTTTTTATCGATGTCTTCTTTAATAGTATTGAAGTCTGTCATTATGGTTATCCTTTCTCTCTCTAATACAGAGATTATTCTGTTCTGTTCTCCTTTCTACTTTTGTGTAGTTGTTCCCCTACTTGGGATGCTATTGATTTAGGCATGTCTTTGTCAACTTTAGATATTATTTCTGCTCTGATGTCCTCTATACGTTTCTCCAGGCATTTTTCCACTTCATGTATTTCTTTTTTTACTTCAGATGTTATCTTTGATCTCAGTTGCTCTATAAGTTTCTGCACTTGTGTCTGCTTCAGATGCTACCAATTCAGAGGTTTCATCTGTATAATTCTCATTTTCTTCCATGATAGTGTCTTCTGTATTTGGTTTTGGTGTGGCACAGGTCCTGAGATTGCGTCCTACTCCTTGTTGTTATCATTTTGTATGGAAGCGACCTCCGCACTTTGGTGGTGTTATGCTGTGTCTATGGGCGTTTGGTCTGGAGACTCCAAGGTGGTTCTTCTACAGAGGTTCCTGACTCTTGTGTTGGGGCTCTGGCTGCTAGCTTTTGTGAATCCTGGCGGATGTGGTCTGTAGGTGGAGGTGGAGCTTTGGGATTGAATAGTCCTGGTAGGTTCGTGGACCAGATCGGTTGCAAGACAAGATGTTTTATGGGTTTGGTGCTGCAGCTTGGGCTGGATGGGTTCAAAAAAAAAGAAGGGGGGGTGCGGGGAAAGGAAAGGCAGGCCAAGGATCCTGACCCAGCCGGCGCGCGGGCTTAGCTCCCAGCGGTGCGGTTTGGGTCTGGGCTGGAACAGGATGTTCGGTGGAAGGAACTCTTCAGAGAGTTTGAGCCCATTGCCTGAGCTCACAGAAACCTAAAAGTAGCAGTATTTGATTTGTCATTTATTCTATTTAAGATCAAGCTTTTATTTCTCTCATGCCAGAAAGTTAAACTGATAGGCTGCTGCCTAGGAAATAGAATGAAACTCAAGAGTGCCAGAAAGGGGAAGCATTCATTGCCTCCTCTTCTCTGCACTGCTTGTCCTTTTGCTTTCCTGGGTGTTCTACTTCCGTTCTATTTTTTGCTATCAGCAACAAATTGACTGATTCCACTCTACTGTTTGCACGTGGTTCTGCTGGGGCAGGTGTTCCGGTTCGGAAGTGCAGCCTCAGTGACCATCTTACGCTGCGAGAAATGAGTGAATCTGTCAGTGTTGGTAGACAAAAGTTGTTGTTGCTGTCTGTGTGAAGTCAGACTGATGAGATCAGCCAGACTCAAGGAAGTCTGCGCAACCCCTTGAGGCATGCAGGCTGATAACTTGGAAATAATCTGGGGCCATGGCCTCACTCTGGACAAGCATGTGGGAGTCTGCATGCAACATCTAACAGTCATACTAGGCAGGTTTGTGCTAGGCTTTTCTCAAACTGGAAGGGTGACAGCTTAGTGGGGACTCAGATGACTCTGTGCGTAGGAGTGAGGGGCCCAGGGTGGAGCGTGGGTGGGATTCTGGATCAGAAACAAGCTGGAAGCCTGCTTGTAGCAAAGCAAGAAGTAAATACTGACAAAGCTCAATGATCTTGAGGACTGTGGGGAGATTAGGGCAAAGCTTGAGTGACATTAGAGATGTCAGGTGGCTGACATTGGGACTAATTAATCCTTTAGAGGGGAATGAAGCAGGAAACAAGAACAGAGCTATGTACACTGTGCATACAAACACAATATGTAGGGCTCGGGAAATAGCTTGGCAGCCCAAGTGCCTGCATGGCAAGTACAAGGATCTGGGTTTGATCCCTGGTACCTCAGGCCATGACTGGCTCCTGGCCCATCTGTACTTGCAGTGCTGAGGAGACTGTGACAGGAGGATCACTGTGGCTCTGAGCTTATAGAGGACCCTGTACAAAATAAAATTAAAACAAAAACAATGTGTAGCTCCATTTTATCTTAATTAAAGATTGTGTGCTGGTGGACTTCATTTATACGTACTAATACTTTTCTCTAGTTGTTTTGCAACCCTCTTTTTTTAATTTTAAAAAACTCTTCAGGTTTCAAAACCTGTACAAAAATAATGGTCTTTAAAGATAGCTACAAAGAATATGAAATGAGCCATCAGAGTTGGGTCAGCATTAAAAAATAAAGGCTGGCAAGGCTAGAACAGCTGGACTTTCTAATGCCTTTGTTGTTACTCCCCTGCCTTTAAAATAAAGGATTCACTTTTATCAACCTGCTTTCAATGTGGATATTGCTAGGACAGGGGAATATATGTAAAAAGCAGGGAGAAAGGAGGAGGGGAAGGAAAGAGAAGAGCATCCGAGAGGAGGGGAGGAGAGGAAAAGAAGGGGAGAGAAAGTTAGAGATGTTAGAAAATAGCAATAGTGAATGTCTTGATCATGATGTATAACAGGAAATATCCATTGTAATAAAAAAGGGACAAATTTTATGTATATATTACATATTATATATTAAGTATATATAATACACAATATATTATATATAAATAATATAAACTGTATTATAATCTATTATACATATAAATATCTGTTATTTAGGATACATATATATGTATATATGGAGTTCAGTTAGCAAATGTAACTAGAATGAGAATAAATCTTCGTGAACTAATTTGGTCTTTACAGTGTAGTAAGTGTTGTCCTACATTTGAACATAGCACTTGTCTTTCAGTTGAGTTAGTATTGGCCTAGTAGTAAACAAGATACACAATCAGATTTTTAAAACAAATTTATTTATTTATTTATTTATTTATTTATTTATTTATTTATTTATTTATTTATTTATTTATATTATGGCTGGCTCAGCCTGCCCTGGGGGTGGGGATGGTGCAGCATATAGTGTTGGGAATCGAACCATAATCCCTGTGGCTGCCTAAGCTTGCCTAAGCAGGTTCTGTATATCGCTGAGCTATCTCACTGGCCCCACAATCTGATTACAGTATTTAAATCTGAGTGCAGTATTATTCCATATGATTTGTGAAATGCTCCTAAGAATAGCCATGAATCACTTTTGTAGCAATACTATTGATCTTCAGCTAGTTTTCAAGCTAAATTTGGAAAGTGAGTTCTGTGGCATGCCTGTTCCTAGAGTTGGAGAAAGAAGAGTGGAGATGCTTTATTCACAAATCCACGTTAATTCAGGAGACTGTCAGATGACTGTGGGATAAGAAGAAGCTCAGAGGTATCAGCAGTTCATAAACACCTCTCCTCAGCATGGAGCACTGCGGTGCTGGGCAGAGTGTATACACTCACGTTCTCTGGGTCTGGTCCATTGGATGGGCAGTTACAGCTTTATAACTATTTACCCAGTGCTTAAAAGTTGATGTAAGTATTAAAGTGTCTCATGGAAAGATCCAGATTACTCATTTTTCTTGATGAAGAACATATGTCATTTCCTGAAAGTGACTTTGACCTCTCTGTCAGTCCATTTTCTGTTCTTGAGGTGGATGTCTTAGGCTGGATATTTTATAAAGAAAGGCTTCTTGTCAGCCTACAGTTTCGAGGATGTAGTGTAGGTTGTATGAGGATCTTTGGTTGCTTTGCCTCATAGGAGACGGCACCACAGTGGTAAGAGTGTGCCAAGACAGAGATCACACTGTGGAGGTTAGGGAGCTGGTGAGGATCAGGCTTACTCTCAGTAAGACACCACAAGAAATATGGCATATAACATAGGTACTTGAGCATGACATCACTGACTTTCTGAGTATCAAACATCTTAGACTCAAGTTGGAATTGGTATTTTCTACCAATCATTGATATTCTAATAAATCTCTATAGATGTGATAAAAGCAATTACACATTTTTACACATTTAGAAATCTGACTATATACAAAATTGTAGCTATTCAATCCTATGGTATTTTCCTAGTCTCTTACTCTCATTTAATACCCTTTTCATTTGAGAGAGAGAGAGAGAGAGAGAGAGAGAGAGAGAGAGAATAGCAGTAACTGAAATTACATTAGAAGCAGGACACATCTAAAAGACCAGAATGACAGGCATTCCAAGCGTATTTTTACTGTTACATATTGCTATCTTCAGTGTCAAAAACATTTTGGAGGTTCCTAGGATGATTACCTAATTCATCCTGTGTATATAAGTGCATTCTTTGCTATCTTCAGTGTCAAAAACATTTTGGAGGTTCCTAGGATGATTACCTAATTCATCCTGTGTATATAAGTGCATTCTTCTAGTGGGTTAAGAATACAAGTTTACAGACCAAAAATTAGAGAAAAAGAAAGGCTACAAGGATAGCCATTATTTTGGCCCTAGCCCTTCAAGGTCAGTGAGGACGCAGGACATAAGAGAACCTGTGTATAACAGCCTATAACTCAGTGGTTTCCCAAATTTTCTGTTCAACGAGATTATAAGGCTACAGAGGAAAGGTACTGAAGACACATAGTGTGCCAAAGGAGAGTCATTTAGAAAGAAAACATTCTCTCAGGCTTTTACAGAGAGCAAACTGCTCAAGCAATGGCCATGACTCATCCAGATGGCTGACACTGACAATAGTTCTACAAAGCACTGTACATGGTTCCAAGGTAAATTCTGAGGGAATCTGAATGACCTTGAGAGGTACAAAAGTTACATGTTTTACTAAACAGGTCATGCTTAAACTTGCCCTTAACTACCCAGCTGAAAAAGGCTAACCATAAGGCATAAAACAGAAAGCTAGATTAGAATATTGAGCTGTAAAAGTCTTAAATCAATAGCTTCCAACATTGCCAGTTTTACCAATAACCCACTGCAATTACTGAACATTGGATTATGAATACAACTACTTTCTATTTGTTCAATGAGAAGAAATTTGGTTGTGCCAATAATAATTTGAAAAATTATAACTACACCCTGTGCTCTGTGTAACTAATAGGACAACAATATGCATTGTATCAAATATTGAAATATATTACTAACATGTTTTAAAACTGTCACATTGTTATACATTGTTATTTCTTATTAAAAGTAATAAAAATTGAAAAAAGAAAATAATAAGAAGAGAAATATGGCAGCTCCTGCAGAGGGCAGCATGCCCAGTAACCTAAGTGATTCCAAGTGCACCCTACCTCTTCAAGGCTGCGTTTTTCTCATTGTTGATACACAGGGCACCAAATTGTAAGACATAAACTCTTGGAAGACACAGCCCGACTGTTTCCAAGCCATGGCAGCTTCTTTTACCCAAAACAGGCTCCCCAGGCTTCAGTATAGAACCCACTTTCCTTTCCTATTGATGAAATAGAGAAGCAAATTTCATTTGATATTCACTATATGAGTATCACCTTACAAAAGGTTCAATTATTCAGCAACATTATCTTATTGGCACTGTTAGGCATTTTACTTTGTAAATGTTTAGGACAAGGCTATTTAGATTTTAGAGTAGCTTGTCAATTAAAGTTGGAATATATTGGCCTCTTATCATATATCACATACAGATTGTGTTCAGTATTTCTGTGTGAATGGCCAATTTTGTAGTAAAAATATGAAATTGGTGCCAGTGGAGAAATTTTCCTAGATGGATACATATTGGGAATTATTGTCTAGAATATGTAAAAAAAAATAATAAATTTTTCTTGGAGAAAATATTTAATAATTGAAATGACTTTTGAGCTTTTTTTTTTTTATCTTTAGAAGGTAGGATAAAAAGAATGCAATAGGATAGATTAATTCTGTAAATTTTCAGCAAAAGAACATTTTTTATTTTTAGAATATATATGTTGTAACATTCAAGATTTTAAGTTGCAAAAATTTATCACAGTTGCAAAAAATTATCCCTAAAGAGAACTTTGTTTCTCATGACACTTCTAATTTTCAACCTTTATTAAAGTTTTATGAGTCTATTTCATCTTCTCAACAACAATGTGAGGTCCCTGAAGACAGAAATCATCTCTCTGTTAAGTGTGTTTACTATGTGTATTCATAGAAATTTAAAGTAGCAATCCAGTGCATGGTAAATACACATGCACATTTGATAAAAACAAGTGAAACAAAAATAAAATAGATTTCTTTCTTTAGGCAAAATATTGGAATATTGAAAAATGTTTTTCTGTTATTGAAAGAGATACAAATCTAATGGAAAGTGTGACTGAAGAAGAAAACACGAAGGTAAACAATTCATATTCTAAAGAGGAGTCATATTTAGACTCAACAGAAAATGCACTACTTAACAAGAAAGAAAAAGATGACTCCCCACCTTCCATGTAAGTTGTTCTAAGTATAACCCAGATGTTTCCTGAAGTCTCGATAATAAATCAAGTTGGCTCAGGTTTCCTTCTGTGCTCTGTCTGTCTTGTGAATCCTGCCTCTGTGCATGTGTTTTAAGTGGTCCACGTGTGTATTCTCAAGGATATACCTAGTTAGTGTTTCTTAGGTTCATTGATTTTTTTTTTCTTTCTATGCATGTTCATATAATATCTTTTTTATTAGGTCTACAGAAAAATCTATATGGAAAGTTCCTGTATAATTCTCACCCTGTCCCCACGTACAATGTTGTGCAATCCATGCTATATTTATTACAACTGATGTAAAACACTGATACTTTCCTGTTAATGAAACTTAGTACCATTGTTTGCCTTAAGCCTTGCTCCTTGTTTGTATAGTTCATGGAGACAGTATCAGAGCTCAGTAAGCTTACAGTCCTAAGACTTCATTCACAGATCCATTGCTCCTTCCTCCTGAACTTAGACAACCACTGATATTCTATTGTCTTCTTCATTTTGTCCACTTTAAACTGTCATATAACTGTGATCACAAAATGAGCAGGCTTCCTAAAGTCATGTTTGTTCCCTTAGCTACATGCATTTAACATTCCTCAATGTCTTACCATGACTTCACACCTTGTTTCATCCAGTGATTGAATAATATTCTGTTATACAAATGTACCACAGTTTGTTTATCTATCACCATTAAGAGACATCCTGATTACTTCCATATTTTGGCTTCTGTGGATAATGCAACTCCATATAGCTAGCCGACTATATTTGTGTGAGTCTATTTCTGGCCTCTGTTCTACTGCACTGATATATTTGTTCACTCTTTCACCAACATGTTAATGTCTTGGTTACTATCATTCCATAGTAAGTCTTGACATCAGATAATGTTTATTCTTGAATATCTTATTAGCTGTTCCAGATATTTTGTCTTTTCATATAAACTTGGTGAGTTTGCAGATGTACACAAAGTATTTTGCTAGACATGATTGAGATTATAGTTTAGATTGTATTGAATCTATAGATTGGGTTAGGAATGACTGCTAATGTTCATTGAATTTTCTACTGGTGTGGTGGTATACGATTGGAATCCTAGCTCTTGGGATGATTAAGCAGGAAGATCTCTACAAGCTTGAAGTCAGGCTGGGCAATATAGTGAGTTTAAGCCCAGTCTGATCTACACAGTGAGACCCTGCCTCAAAAGAAAACCAAAATAAATAACAATGTCCTCCCTCAAAACAAATAATTATTGGATTTTTATTTTGAGGCAGGGTTTAATTTCGTAGCCCACGCTGGTCTTGACCTTGTTTGTGTAGCTCAGGTTGGCCTTGAACTCATGGAGATTCTCCTGCCTGAGTCTGCTGAGTTTCGAGATTACAGGTATGCCCTATCACATCTGGCTGGATTTTCTACAGAGATAATGGTGTCATTTTTAAGCAAAGGAAGTTTTAGTATCTTTTTTTCTAATCTAAATACCTTTATTTCCTTTTCATATCTGCTAGGGCCTTTGTTACTTTGAATCACATTGGTAAGTGGAACTGTCTCTTTTTGGCTCTTGAGCCTAGAGGAAAATTACATAGTATCTCATCATTAAGTACTTTAGGGTAGGTCTTTTATAGGTTTTTAAAATCAAGCTAAGGCTGTTCCTTTCTTTGATGAGAGTTATGATAAACGGGTGTTGAATTTTATGAAATACTTTTTCTGCACTTGATATGATCATATGATTTTTATTTTTTAGCCTGTTGATGTGATGCATTATATTAATTAAATTTCAAATGGTGAATTCATGTGTCAGTGAGCTTTGCTGTTATAGAGACCAAATGCCAGTTGTGGACAACTGAAAGGGGGAGAGATTGATTTGATTTATGATTTCACAGCAGCCAGTTCATGCGCTTGGACCTGTGGCCAAAACATCATGGTGGAAGAGCATGGCAAAGCAAGATGGCTTAGCTCAGGGCAGTCAGGAAACAGAGCCAGGGCAAAGAGGAAGAAACCAGACTTGGTCGTCAAGGTGACCTCTCCACGGCCCACCCAGGCACACCCACGGTGTGCTTTCCTAATCTCCAGGGTGCCTCTCAAGCCCAGCAGGTGGTCATTTAAGCTTAAAGATCATAATGAGTCTTACCTACCTGGAATAAATCCCATGTGGCCATAATGTTTAATTTTCTTTATTCACCATTTCAGTCAATTCGCTGCTGTTTTATTGCTACAGATTTTTATATAGTTGTGCTCATGACAAGTATCAGTCTCTATTTTTTCTTTATTGAACTTTTTCTGATTTGATATGAGAGTTATATAGGCTGTGAATAGAATGTTGCAAAGTGCTCTTGTTCTTCTCTGTTCTGGAACAGATTGAGGACTATGGTTATCACTTGTTCCTTAAAGGCTTGGTAAAATGTATCAGTGAAATTTAGTAGAAATATTCATAAACATTGATGAAATGAATATCCAATATGCATGCACAGTTAGAATGCAGAACTCTTAGAGAAGTAGTTATTTGAAGCTTTTCGCCAAAGAATAATAAAACATTTCAGTACTTTTAATTAATTACTTAGTCCAAGAAGGCAAAGAAAATGAGATTATGTAGAATTGAAGAAATAGTTCTTTTATAAAAACTGCCACCATGTTTCAGTTCAATTCTACTGCGGCTTTCATCTTGCAAAGGTAGAATGGCACAGCAAGAGCCATCTTTCCTTCTTTCCTGTCACTCACTGGTCTTCATTTCCCACTTACTGAGGATACAGGACGGATAAAGGAGGACTGTGAAGAAGGCACATGCTTCTGCTGCTGTTCTTTAGACTTGGAATTTGGGCAAAGCTTACTCTTTCATCTGAGGTTTCAGCTGAGTTTTTTGATGGCCACAGTGAGGACTTCTGAGCTGACGCTTCCAAACCAGAACACTCTTTGAACATTTGTTGTGGCTCATCTAAAATAGCTCAAATCTATGCTGATACTCATCACTTCATTTTTCTACTATATCAGCAACTGCTCCCTATCAGGATTATTTTTCTTTTTCACATTATTTCACATTATGTTGGTTTAGCTTCTGTTTGGCCCATAAGAAACTCATATCATTGCTATACCAACACTTTGCTTTCTCACCCAATCTCTGCTCAGTTGAACAGCTTCAACAATATTTTGCCAATAGAAGTTTTGCTGGTGTAAATGAGATATTGATCCACTATGTCCCTCCAGTGGTTATCCTAAGTGACATCCTTTAATTTCATTGTCTGGGCAACATGGCTTGAGGTTAGAACTGTAAAAGAAAGAAGTTTCCCTCCTATCCCCAGCAGCAGGCCTCTAGGCGCATCTCTATCTCTCTTGGATAATTCCCACCCACACTGTTTCTGTTTCTACCCTATATTGGTGTCTTAGTTACTTTTTACTCATTGCTGGGACAAAATACCCGACACTCAAAATGAAGGAAGGAAAGGTTTATTTAGCTCACAGTTCGTGGAGGTTTCAGTCCATATTCGGCTGGCCCAAGGCTGAGTGGAGCAGAGCAGAGAGCATCCAGTTCATGGTGACGGAACAGCAGCAAAATGGTGGCAGAGGCAGCCAATCAATCAGGGCAGCAGAACAGCAGCAACAGCTTTAGTCTGTCTCTCTGTCTTTATATTACATTCAGGCTCTCTGTCTTAGCTCCCGCCTTAGGCTACACCCATGATCCCAGAAGTACTTCCACCCATAATCCCATCAGTACTAAAACCCATAATCCCAGGGATCATGGATCGAGTGTCAAACTCTAGAAGTCCCTGCCCAATGACTACATGAGGCTTTTGGGGGACAACTAGACATAAACCATAACAACTGGGAATTAGTCTAACCAACACAGGGTTAGCCTGAGTGAGGTTCTAACATCTGACTTTAGAATATGGGATTATATGATTTTAAAGCTGCTAATTAATTATTTTGGTTTTACACTTTTTGGACCTCTGGTGACAAAAAGATGTAATAAGATCTTTGCATTTAAAGATCTAACTGCACTAAGTTGCATGTTGGTATTTATTTTTTTCACTTCCTTGAATTATAGCTTGTTGAAATGTCAACTGGCAATTTATTTTCAGGCAGAAGGATTTTGCAACTTAGAAATATAACACAGAAATGAATGATGAGATTGGGAAGAACTTATGTAGGATAAAATGCCTTCATCTATACCACCCAAATTTGCGGATGAGGAAATAAAATATCCTTAGGAAAACACAAGATAGATGGTAGCTCCTCTTCTTGTCATATGCCTAAACAAACGAAGCGACTACTGAAGACTCCTATTTAGGAATATTTTGCAGGAAAATAAATTAAAAATTCCTAGAATTGGGGGATGGGGAGATAGCTCTGTGGCACAAGTGCCTGCCTGGCAAGTGCAAGGTTGTGAGCTTGAACCCCAGTCCTGAAAAAAAAAAAAAATCCTAGAATCGAATGATGTGGAAATACAACATGTGGGACAGATTGACAGCAATTCTAAGAGGAACATTTTTGGCTTCCATTAGAAAAGCAGAGTGACCCCAAAGAAATAACATAATGTTGCATCTCAAGGTCCTAGAACAACAAGAGAAATACAAACCTAAAACCAGCAGAAGTTAAGAAGTAGTTGAAGCTCAAGATAGAAATTAATGAAATGGAGCCAATAACAGCATACAAATGATCAATTAAGTCAATGAGTTGGTCCTTTCAAAGGAAAAAGAAGATTGACATACCACTAGCCAAATTTACCAAATGCAAGAGAAGACCTACATCAATATAATTAGAAATGAAACTGATGAAATTACAACAAACATCACTGACATTCAGAAAATTATAAGATTACTGTGAAAATTCATATTCTAAAAAAAACCCCAAAGAAACCTGAAAATCAAGAAGGATAAATTCCTAAGCATAGGTAAGTTAACCAAACTTTGAACAAGAAGATATAAAATTTGTAAACATACTAATAACTAGCTATGAAATAGATGCATTAATAAAAACCAACCTATGAATTCACCACTGAGAATTTTATGAAAACTTTGGAGAAAACCTAGTGCAAATAATCTTGAAGGTTTTGCATGTACTTGAAAGGAAAGGTATACTTCCAAATTTGTTTCCCGAGCCTAGCTTGTTTTTATATTTATAGCTAATTTTCATCAATTCACCCATTTCATAGCTTGCTATTCATACGTTTAAGGATTTTATATCTTTTTGGTCAAAGGTTTGCTAATTTATGCACACTTAGGTATTTATCCTTTTATCCTTGCATTTGATAAATACTAGTGTATTCTTCAGAAAGAGAGAAAATAAATTCCTAGGTATCAATTTAACCAAGGATGTAGAAGACCTTTGCAAAAACCCACAGAACTTTAAAAAATGAAATTGAAGAGACATTAAAAACTGAGAGGACATCCTTATTTACTGAGTAGGCAGGTCTAATACTGAATGGCCAAATTGCCAAAAGCAATATATAGAAGTAATGTAATTCCTATAAAATTACCAGAAATATTCTTCACAAAACTAGAAAAAATTCTAACATCTATAGAACCAGAGGAGACCAAGAGCAACAGGAATCCAGTTCTAAATTTCAAGTCTTACAACAGGAACAAAAGAAACATGGCACTGGCGCATAAAGAGATGTGCAAATTCCTTTTCAGTACCAGGCATCAATCTCAGGGCTGTGCACTTACCAGGCAGGGGCTTATCCACTGAGCTATCTCCCCAGACTGCTAAACAGGCAAGCAGACCGGTGGAATAGAGCAGAAGATACAGAACCAACTCCTTCAACCTTCAGACATCTGATTTTGGACAAAGGGCCAAAGTGTACTTTGGAGGAGAAATAATTCTTTAATCAATGGTGCTGAGAAAACTAGTTGGCCAGATGGAGATTAAGTTATATTCATATGGCTCACCCTGCATGAAAATCAAATGAAGGCAGATCAAGGTATACATAAAATTAGAAGCTTTGAAACTGCTGGAAGGAAACATAGGGGAAACACATGAAGCCCTAGATCCACTGGAGCTCATAAACTGAGAACTCCTACATCACAAGAAATGATATTAAGAACCATCAAACAGGATTGATCACATTAAAATCTTTCTTCACAGCAAAGGAGATAGTCGATAGTCACCAGAGTGAAGAAGAGGGAAAATTTTGTCAGCTATTCTTCAGACAGGCTGCCAATTTATTTTTATTTTTATTATTTTGTATTTAGTATAAGGTCTACAGAGTCTGCAGAGTCTTGATACCCAGATCTGACTTGAAGTGATCTGCCTGTTTTCAGCCTCCCAAATGCTGGGATTACGGGTGCACATCACCACGCCCAATCTCAATTGCAGTCTCAGTGCTCCCTGGGGGACAGGGTCAGCATAGCTCAGCCAGGATGAGAGCCAATATTTTGAATAAATAAAGAACTAAAAAAATTAGCCCCCAGAAACCAAATTTTAAAAATGTGCAAATGAACTGAATAGTCACTTCTCAGAAGTACAAATGACCACTAAGTACCTAGAAAAGTGTTTATCAACTGTTCTTGTCAAGGAAATGAAAATCAAAATAACGCTGATTCCATTGTACATCAGAGAGAATACACACACACACACACACACACACACACACACACACACACACACACACACACACACACACATCTTGAGGTTCTGGGAAAAGGGAACATTTTAAAATTGTTCATGGGAGAATAAAGTAAGGCAAAAACAAAAATTAACAGATATTCCTCAAAATCCAAAGTCAGAGATTCCATTTGGCTCAGATGTCCCTCTCTGGGATTTTAGGGTGCTTGATGCAGTTAAAGATATACTTTAATGATACCTACATATCCATAATTGAAACAGTACAATACATAAAAATAAAACTGAAAATAATCTAAATGTCCATAAACAAATCAATAAAGAAGTATACTCAGTGAATTATGAAATCATGTTATTTGCTGGCAAATCAATGGATCTTAACTTTATAAAGATAAACATCACATGGTTTCTCTTATTTGAGAAATTCAAGATGCAATTAAATTACAGAGTAAAGTAGAAGACCTATGGTAGGAAACCAGAAGGCAGATGTTTTGGAGATGAGGAAGGGGATGAGAGGAATGAAGAGGGACATGATCAGAGAGAGGATGGGAGCGAGTAACGATGATGCTTACATAGCCAAATCCTTAGTGCAAATAGAAGTATTATGTGTGGGAAACATACCTTAGCAGGGGTATTTTAGCCAGCATACTGGGTTCTCATTTTCTGTGACATCCTCAGTTATCTGGCTTAAAAATTACTGCCTCGGACTGGTGAGGAAGATCAGGGGCAAGCTCAGGGACAGGGGCTCAAGCCTCAGCAACACATGCGGTAGCAACACTACCCCCAGCATGCTGAGACGGTCACCGCGTCCAGGTGTGGTGGTGCATGCCTGCAATCCCAGTGCTGGGGAGGCTGAGACAGAAGGATCGCTATGAGTCTGCATAGTGAGACCCGTTTTTTTAAAAAATTACTCGCTTTCCTTGGTAATTTGCACTTTTTACTTATTTCTTGGATTCATTTTACACCTATTGTTCCTGGTCATTGTAAATAAAACTTGGAGCTATTGTATTTTTAAATTCATGGATTTCTCATAAAACTAGAGCTTTGTTATCTATTGAATTAAATAGGAAGGCAGAGCGATATCACTCTGTATGCTGGGGAAGGTATCTAAGCAGGAGACAGAATATATCCTTTACTGTAAACTTTGCAAATGACAAAATAATTCGTAAAAAAGTGCCTTCACCCTCTGAAATATCTATTTTTATCTGCCTCGTGAATGGATTGAGATAGTTTTAGAATCGTAGTAAAGAGACGCCTGAGAATAATGTCCTTGCGGCATTACTAAACTAAGTAAAAGAAAATGATTAAAAATGTGTCTAAATTAACTTCTCAGGTACATTCATCACCTTTTCTTTCAGAAAAGTGACTGGGAATCTTATGCAGACGACACAGCACACTAAAATTGTCAGCCCTCA
Organism: Myocastor coypus; assembly: GCA_004027025.1. NCBI lineage: Eukaryota > Metazoa > Chordata > Mammalia > Rodentia > Myocastoridae > Myocastor > Myocastor coypus. Next base: position 34,797 of record PVJA010013677.1, on the reverse strand, counting down.
AGTGCCCTTTGCACCGACCACCCAGTAGGAAGTCATTTTGTCCCTCATTAAATATTTCTGAACAGTGTGCTCCTTACCTAATAAGATTGAGACTTATGCCAGTTGTCGCTTGTGTATAGTAACATGAAAGAACAGTAAATGTGTAGGAGAAGTTAGATACATTAAAAAGGAAAAAGCCTATCAGGTGAATGTGCATGCAAGTGGGATATGCTTAGGTGAACAGAAGAGAGTGCTCATAAAAGATGTAGGTGGGAGAAGAAAAGGACAATAGAAAATGCAGGAATGAGCGCATGAAGAAATGTTTTGATTTCAAGCTGTAGTCTTTTATTAATACCTAATATTATCTTGTCAGAATGAAACTCTTGGTATATGTGACCTGGCTTACCATAGATACTTGGTTTTCCATCATGTTTAGAGACTGTGTATTGCTATCTATGAGAAGTAGCCAGGTTGTAAAGAGCCACCTGCTGTCCCAGAAGACTTACCTACATCTGTGAATGTAGGCCTTAAAGGACTAATGGAAGTCCTAGTGTTAGATGGACAATTGATTCAGAGAAACAGAATTTTCCCTTCCTTCAACTCCACAAAAATTACACTACCATCAGAAAAGAAGAAAAATGAAGTAATGAAGAGATGAAACAGAAGCTGTAGTGAGCATGGATTTTTCTTAATCTCTAGTGATATCTGTTTTATGAGCTCACACAAAATTATTTTACTCTAGAAAATTATACTTGCATAAATAAACAGTAGGAAACAGATTTATATTGCAAAAATAACACATTTTGATTATGAGAAAAGTTTGAAGTACAAATAAGGAAATGAAAAAGATAAAAAGGATTCCCCATAGCAAAATCATTGCAGCATTTAGGCATCTTCCTTTTAGACTGCTTTCAGCACATTTAGGAAAATAGACCACTATGACTTTGATAAAACAGTTCTTTTATATCCAGTTTATAACATGTTTATCACTAAAAATGTTCAATAAGTCAATTTTTGTATTAATTAATGTAGATTTCTTTTTACATCAATATGCATAATGATTCCCTAGGAATGTATCATGTTGTTTTAACTCTTTTCTTCTTTTTGAACATGTTGGCTGTTTACACATTGTAGCTGGGCAACTGTTCCCATGAGTACCTTCATACACATGTGTTAGAGTACCCAAAATTCATCACTAGAGCAAAGCCTTTGAAGGGAAATTCCTGAGCGAAAGATTGAGAAGCGTTTGCCTCATTTTGCTGAAACTGCTGTCTGGAAATGTGTATCCCTTCACAGCAGTCTGTGGAACGGCTTTATCCTGACTCTCAACCCAGACTAGATGCTACTATTGAATTAGAACTACTGCCACAATAACTTATAATAATTGTTTGTCCTATATATATAGTCATTAATTATTAGTTAATGGATAATAAATGATAGTAATTCAGTAATAAATCTGCCAGAGGTTTTATTTATTTTTTTTTTAATTTAATTTTTTTTCTTGTTTCAGAACTTTTGTTTGTTTATTTATTTATTTTTATGGCCAGCTCAGCCCGCCCCGAGGGCAGGGCTGGCACAGCATGTGGTGCTGGAGATTGAACCGGGGTCCCTGCAGCCTCCCAAGCTTTCCTAAGTAGGCACTTTAGACCACTGAGCTATCCTGCCGGGCCCCTGCCAGAGGTTTTAGAAATTTCTCAAGACTTACTTCTTTGCATCTTTTGGCAGCACTCCGTGATTTGTTTTGAATCATGCATATGCAGTGCAGTGCAATCCTTTATTAATTTACAGATATTCTCTGTTACTAAGCCACTGTTTATTAGGGAGTATTGCTAATGTTATGTCCAATCTATCCATTTGTATAACTTTGATTCATTTATCTTCATTTTTATTTTAGGGCAACAAAAAGCAAATTTACTTCCTTTTAAATTATCGAACACATTTTCTCTATCTACTATCAAAAATTGCTTATTTAGGAAGAATGCTATTAGAAACTAAGATAAGAAATCGAGTGAGAAGTGAAACAGAAATTTCCATTAATTTACAGAAAGTTTACACATAGGAAAAGATACATTTTAAACTAGTGTTTTCTGTTTTTCAGTACTAGAAATTGAACTCAGGACTTTACGATTGTCAGTCAAATGTTTTTACTGCTGAGCTGTATTCCCAGGCCCAAATGTTTCTTAAACATGTTAAATTTTAGTGTTCCACACTCGATATTATTGTTAGGAGGAAATTGACATTTACAATTACTTATATGCTATACAGTTTTTCTTCTAGTATAATTCATGACAAAAGTTAAATTAGAAAATGAAGGTATATAAAATGTTAAAGTCCCATTTTAAATTAGGCCTTATATGATATAAAACACAGATGACTGACAAATTTATTTAAAAATCTGCAATGATGATGTACTATGCCCAGATCTGACAAATGAAAGAAAATGAATGTCTAACGAATTTTTGAGATTTAAGTCTTAAAAATCTTAAAGGACCAAATTATTAGCTTGAGGATTGCATTAATTCCTCACTTTCTTATTCATAGAGTTCCCAACAGTATTATAAGAGGGTGCTGGTAAAATTCCCTGCTTTGAGAAAGTCTTATTTAGTACCCAGAGCTTCCAGAGATCTTACCATCTTCCATACTGTACTAAGATGTGTTCAGTTCTTCTTTGTATTTTAGGGAAGTGTCTAAAGGGTGTTCAGGGTTGCCCAAACTTGGTTGCCAGCTCAGTGCTCCTGGGGGCAAGGCCAGCACAGCCTGCAGTGCCACAGATTTTGATATTATAGAACTAGGACTTGAGGGAAAAAATTAGACAAAATCTAATAAAATCTGGAGTTCAGTTAACCATAATGTTCAAATATGAATTTCTTAATGGTGATACATGATGATGTAAAATATTAAAAATAGAAAACTTGATGAGGGATATACAAGAACTTAGTACTACTGTCTCAACTTTTCTGTAATGCAGAGAAATAATCTACAAGCAAAAGTTAACTTATGTGTAAAAACAATCAATAAATTGTCACTTGAAGCTATAAAAATAGCAACTGATATTAACCTTAAAAGAGATACATAAATTTCATTTTACATGCATTAATATTTTAAACTGAGCTTGTGAGATACAGGAGTAGTAGAATAGAAGGAAAGTAAACATATACTAGATAGTATTATTTTCAACATGTATCACTAAACTTTCATTCATTCTACCTCTTTTTAAAAACTATAGCAACAGCCCCATTATATAAAAGGAAAACCGGAGCAGAGAGTACAGGAAACATCTCAAGGCTGGACAGCTGTGAAATAAATAGCAGAACTGTCAATCAAAGTTAGGGTTAAGAGTGAGGAAACTAGAAAAGGCCCTATGGCCAGAGAAAGACAACAGGAAGAAGATGACAGTCACACTCCCAGAGATTTCCAAGATTTGAGGGAACTGACTATGTTTTCAATTCTGATGCTTCCTGGGCTCTGATACTGAATTTTGGCAACACAAGTTGCTTCAAAGGATTGAGTCTTCAGTAGTAAAAGCTGAGTATTTCAGGTCATGGTTTCTTTCTTTCTAACAGATTTTATTAAGTAATGTAATGATTTCCCTCTTTGTGTGCTCATGCACCTCACCTTTTCTGTAGATTCTAGCTAATGTCAGGCCTCATGAATGCTGAACAGACTGACAGTGGGTTACAAGATCCAACCCTAGCTTTGGATAAAGTGACTTTGACACAGACCATTGATGCTTATTTTTCATTGTTCATGTAATTTACCAGGATAGCATGTATGTCTTCTTATCAAGAGCTTTTCTATATAGTTTGTATCTGATTTTCCATTTGGTATGCTAACAGTTTTTGCTTATCTAGAATTTTAGCTTATCTGGCTCTTACTTTTATTACCAAGTTCCAGACATTTTATTAAAAGATTTATCTTGATTAGTTTAAACTAATATCAGTATTTAAGTACTCAGGGAGAGAAAAATTTTATAAAATAGCATATAATTAAATAATATATGATTACAGCTAGAAATTATGTACTCACTGTTATGGGTAATATTTTGTTTTTCAGTGTCAGGTCATTTGAAGACCTAAGCTTAGATATAAGATACAAGGAAAGAAATACCCATAAGAAAAAAACACATAAACCTTACTATGATGAAATTACACAGAAAATAGCCAGTAAGTAATCACTGCTGATATTTTTTTTTATAACACTGTTGTTTTATGCGTTGTCATAAATAAAAGAAATACAACAATACTTTAGTTTACAAATGCTTCTGCTCATAAACAATTTGGTTCTCAAACAAAAGTATTTAACAAATTTTTGCTTCTGTTCCCAAATTCCGTATTGGGTACCAAATACCAACATGGCTGTCTTTCCCAAATCATGAAACTGTAAGTTTGTGGACTGATGTATACACTGTACTTTGCATTTGAGGATTGTTTGCATTTCTTAGTAAAGAGAAGGTAATGTGCCGTAATCTCCACTTAACACAGGAGAATGAGGAGGCTCAGATATGTGTCATTTATGCAAAGCTACAGAGTATAGCGTATGGTTTTAAGTTCTGAACCGTAACACATGTACAGTGTCTCCTATATAACTTCTAAAACAGATAGCCCTAGAATTTTAATACTTTCCCTTATATGTTAAAGAAATAAGAATGATAAAAGCATGGACATAACTGGAAATATTAAGTAAAATAAGTGAGGAATAAAAAGATTATTGGTAGGGGCCCGGCGGGATGGCTCAGTGGTCTAAAGCGCCTGCTTGGGGAAGCTTGGGTGGCTTCAGGGACCGCGGTTCGATCCCCAGCACCGCATGCTGCGCCAGCCCTGCCCTTGGTGAGCTGAGCCGGCTATAAAAAAGATGAGTGAATAAACAAAGGTTCTGAAACAAGAAAAAAAAAAATAAATAAAACAATTCTTTAAAAAAAAAGATTATTGTGTCAGATAGCCCCCCAGAGCCTCACACGGTCATTAGTGGGTCTTTTCAGAGGTGGCTGGATTTAGAATTTGTGATTGTGGGTTTAAGGGTGTGTGATTACTAAATTTGTCCACTGATTGGTTTAGCATAGTTCTGGGTGTGGATGATGGGAGGGCCTACTTGGTACAAGTGGCCTCACCCAAGATGTGGGTAGCTGGGAAAGCATACAAGGCAGAAGCTTGCTGACACCGCTGCTTGCTGCTTTGCTGGCTCCTGCCTGCTTGCCTTAGACTATTTCTCCTCTTCAATGCTTTTGTGCTATGCCACCTTGACTTGGAGTTAGCTGATTATGGACTGAAACCTCAATAAACTGTGAGTTTTTTTCCTTTGACCCTGGATGTTGGGAATTTTCAGCAATGAGAAAAGTAACTATGAAAATGACCTCACTTAAATGTGGAATCTAATAAAGTTGATGATAAAAGTTGGAAGCACAATGGTGGTAATCCGAGGCTAGAGACTGGAAAGAGGTCAGTCAATAAGTACTAAGTTACAGTCAGTGAGTACTGAGTCACAGAGAGATGAGTATAAGAGGCTCTGTTGTTGCATTGTCCAGCATTGTCATCTACAGATAACAGTAATGTCCTGTGCATTTCAAGAAGCATGAAAAGGTTTAGAATCCATTCACCATAAAGAAATGATAAATATTTGAGGATATATATATGTTTCACCTGATGTGATACTGTGTAACACATATGTATCACAATCGTCATCTCAGTGTGTCCTGTGGGCGGGGTTGGCATGGCAGGCCAGAGATTGAACCTTGGCCGTTGCTCTCTGTCTAAGCAGACTGAGGCTGGGCATGGCGGTGCACACCTGTATACCTAGCGCTTGGGAGACTGAAAACAAGAGAATCACTATCAGTCTGTAGACCCTGTCCTAAATACAGAAAAAGAAAAAGGAAGTTGCATAATAATTTATGAATATTCAGTGCCCATTTATAAACTAATATACTCCAGAGAGCAGTATTTTAATCAGGATTACATGAGATATTATATATAAAACTTTGACCCTTATAGAAGCTCAGTGCAATTTAATTAATAATGATATTGCTGTTATTGTTATTTTTTTGAAGCATGGCTTTTGTAGTTAAACATACTCAGGTCTACAGTTGATCATCCATTAGATGAATGAACTGACGCAAATTACTAAAGTGTGTAAAACCTGAGTTATTTAATATGTCATGTCAGTAATAAAAACCTTCCCACTTATGAAGATCGCTTCTTTAACTTGTCCTAGTCCAGTGGTTCTCGAAATGTGGTCACTGGCCTAGCATCATCAATATTATAGAACTTCTTAAGGAATAATTTTAAGGTACCTTCATCTGCCTACCCAAATTAAATCAGAAGCCTGGGTGGCACAGGGCAGTCCCTGTTTTAGGGAGCCATTCAATTTGTTCCTACAGAAGTTAAAATTTGAGAACCATTGACACAACTTGTCCTACAGCATGTACTGAATGTGGACTTTGTCTCAGTTACAGAGCCACTGTGAAGATAAAAGCACCAATCCTACATTCACCAAACTCACAGTTGCCCAAGGTGGACTCATATCTTGAATAAGCTCTGGTTATCTTTACTTCCCTAACCCCTTATCAAATGAAGCACAATCTTTCTCACTTTGTGCATGACTTTACTTTTATAAGATCATTATTAAAATAAGAATCCCATCATCATATTGTGCGCATAATAAAGACAGCACAGACCTGGTTTACATTATAGTGGAATGAAAGAGTACCTACAAATTTGAAAATTCTAAGTGCTTGTTAAATTCAACTCTGAAAAGATAGATTTCATTTCACAAAGGATACAATTTTCTAGTAGATAAAAGAGAAACTGGAGCTTTTTCTAAGCCTCAGAATATTCATTTTCAAAGGAAAGTACAAAAAAAAAAAAGCAAAATAAATGGAAAGAAAGCTTTCAGTTAGTCTCAGCCCCTTCGAACAGAAATGGCTCTGGATTTATTTTGAACAGCTGTGTTTATTAGGTTTGGAGTTGCACCAGCTGAGTGAAAGGAAGGTTAAAGCTCAAAAGCAGTTCACTTGGGCATGTGCTAGCTCCTTGTGGGGAATTAATATGATTTCCCTCTTCTCTTTTGTTTTCCCCTAAAATCTGTTCTTGGGAAGGCCCATTTAGGTCGATAAACATTGGAGCCCTGACAGAGCTGCCTGAGGTGAATAAGCCTGCTTTTCTTCTAGACCCTGAGAAATATTTTAGAAAAGAACCAGAGGAATATCTCAGGATTCCACAGCGTCCTTCAGTTTCTGAAAGTAAGTCCCCCGCCATCTTCTTCCTCTGCCGTCGCTGTCCCTGCAGGAAGGTAACGCGCTTGCTTTGTAGGTTGCAGTGAAATGCGGGTTCATAGCTCGGCTGCTGGTTTGTGCTCTCAGAAAGAAGATTTTATTTTGTCATTTCTCCAATCCAGGACGTCATGAACACGCATCATGAAACGCCACGGATGGGAACCTCTCTCTCCAAAATAATCTTAAATTTCAAAACTGATACCAAAGGAAGAGCCACTGCGAGACTTCTCTAGAAGAGCCTCCAGTGATCTCGTTTTGTTCTTTTCATGCCTCTAAAAATAGAGAGCACTTAGCGGGTATTGTCTCAGAGGCTGCCAGCTGCAGCGCTGGGCTAATGAGAGAGAACAAGAAAACCTAGCCTAGAAAACACAAGCGAATGACCTCTAAAGATGCGGAAACAAGATATGCAGGAGAATAGTCTGCTTTCCAGACTATTGCAGGTCTCTGAGTTCCTAACGATTTAAAGAACAATTTCTGTGCCAAATGCTTCATGCAAATGGCACCTGAAACGTGCAGGCAGTCTAGCCCATGAGACCCACAGGAAGCCGTGGACACTAAGGGAGCCCCTTAAAAAATAACTACTCAAAAGTGCGAGTTTCAAACTTATTACAGTCAAAGGTTCAAAGGACACTGCAGCCATCTGAGACCTGCAGTTTCTAAGCTTTTCAAAACCTCTGACAAGGAGTTCAGCATCATCTTGGAGCAATAATAACCCGTGAAGTGGGAAGGTTTCCCTTATATCCACACTTAGGCAAACTCAATCCTCTCATTTTTGCTTGTTCCTTATGGAGCTGGAGAACAACTGCTTACAAATTTTTATTTTTTTGAAATTCCTTTTATTAGTAAGGTACAGCTGACATTCCTCATCACTCTAGTTTCTAGTCCACTTATCACCAGTTTTTTTTTTTTTTTTTTTTCTTTTTTGAGACAGGGTCTTGCTATGCAGTTGAGCCTGGCCTTGAGCTCACTTTTGTAGCCCAGGCTGGTCTCGAACTCGCACCAATGCTCCTGCCTCAGCCTCCTAAGTGCTGGGATTATAGGCGTGAGCCACCACGCCCAGCTTATCACCAGTTTTATTTTGTCTTTTCTTCAAATTCCTCTTTTATAAATGGACAATTATTTGTTTGTATAGTTTCTACTTAATTCTATTAAAGATGCCAAGCCATACACCTTAAGGTAAGTATGATCCACCTTCAAGCATGAATACAGGGAGTATGTGTCATATTCTTACAAACCAGACAGAGGCAGGACGTAGAGGGACAATTAGTAAGACAGATCCAGGGAGCCAAGACCAAGCAGCATAAACAGCCCAAACAAAGAGTGCTCAGAAGCCATGATGGAGCAAAGTGTCAGAACTGAGAGAAGACCAGGATGATGTGTGCACAGGGTCCAGGGTGATGGGTAATGGAAATATGTAACATACCTAACCGGCTCTAAGGAGTTTTCAAGGAAAAAAGTTTCATCACAGATTTCCTCTCTGTTATACTTTGTATGCGTTGCATTATATTTTATTCTAATTTTATCTGTAGATTTTAAAATGATACTCTTTTGTTTGCTTTTTAATTCTTCCTTCAGCCTTTATTCTTCACGCCTTAACAAATATTTGCACCTACCTGTCTTTTCTGAAAGGGAAAAGGTTCTGTGTTTTAGAAGTGTCTGAACTTGTGCGAGATGCTGATGTAAACTGTTGATGACAGTAGAGTTCATGACGTGGGATGGGACAGGTGAGGTTTTGCAAATGCTTCAAGGAAGAGGTCAGACCCCTGTTTGCCAATGTCAAGGAAGGAGATCCAGTAAGGGTTGTTACATCTGATCAGGGGCTTAATGAATGACTAAGCATTTGCAGGATGAGAAAGTGGGTCAGGAAGTGAAGACTAGGGAAATACTATGAGGAAAAACATGCAGGATGAAGGAAGGACAGAAGTCACAACAGAAGTGCCGAGTTGGCTGCAAGAGGCCACTTCAGACACTGAGACATTTAAGTCAGTTTGATGCACAAGCAGGAGCAAAATGGAATCACTTAAGTTTAGAATGTGTTGAGCTTGAGCTATTGCTGCATCATTTCAAAGATGTGAGTAAACTGTAATGTCATTTGTGTAACAGCATGGCGTCTTCCACCAGCGGATATGCAAGTGTTGTGTGTTCAGACATGCATTCAGTCTTTCCTAAAGTAGATATCGAAGGCCTTCTTTTTATCTTATCAACACTTCCTATTGTAGCTATTGAATATACTGAGATCTATACTGAGCACTAGATTCATAGGAATGGGTGTAGAATCAACGTTCAAAGATCTTGGAAAGGTCTGGTTGGAGAAATAGACGAAGAGTTTTGTTTTAAAGCTGTGGTTTGGTACTGATAAGCTGTGTGGCCTGTGGGAATTAGAAGGTTTCTCAGGTGTCTTGGTTACTTTCCTCTCATTGCCAAGACAAAATATGTGACACCTCAAATTAAGGAAGGGTTATTTAGCTAACAGTTTGTGGAGGTTTTAGCCCATAATTGGCTGGTTCCAACACAGGATGGCCTGGTGCAGGGGCAACAGCTCAAGGCGGAAGAAGACAGCAAAGGCAGCGAGAACTAGGGAGGGGGCATGTTATTTTCCTCCTTTGTATTATAAGCTGGCTATTGGTCCACACCATCTCTGAGGATGCTGCCCTCTTGTCGAATCACTCATTTAAGCCTCTAAACTTCTCACTTCTCAAACTGACACAATGTATCAAACATTAAATTGGGGAAACAAGATTATATCTGAGTTTGTGAGCCAATAAGCTCTGCTTCTTTAGATTGTAGTTACTGAGTATTGTATATGGCCTGTAAGGAGGATCTGATTGAGGGAAAGCTACAAGTTAAAACATAAATTGTTATTAGCCAGGTAAGAGAAAAAGGGAGCTATTCATAGCCAATGTGAGGTAGCATGGATAACATGATAGGCTAAGCAGTCGCAGAAATTCCCAAGGTTCTATAGTGAGTTAACCTATATAGACTGGGGGTGCAGATCATGAAGCACCTAGTGTACTAGGCTAAGGACCTTGGCATTTATTTTATCAGAACTGTTTTAATCAATTACTCGGAATCACTCCATTTTATCAATTCTCTGGCCTCCTCGGCTTTTATATTTCTTTGTATTGCTCTTTAGTGGTTCCCCTAGAGGCATCATGCTCAGGCTCCTTATTCCTTCCCATGGTACCAGAGTCACATCTGAGATTGTTTCCTTTGGTCTGAAGAACTTACTGCTGCATTTCTTTATGCACCAATAATTTTCCCAGCTTTTATGTCTGAAAAAAATGCATTTATTTCATTTTAGCTTTAGAAAGCTATTTTCACTGAGTTTAAAGCTAGATGTAGGGTTTTCTTTCTGCTCTTTAAAGATAACGTGTTTCCCCATTTCCATTCAAAATCATACTCAATATCATTCATTCTTCTTATTCTCACTGCTTTTAAAGCTTTATCCTTGTTTTTCAGATGTTTTACCTCTGAAGGGTCTAAATGCAGTTTTCTGTATATTTATACGACTTAGCATTTACCAAAGTTCTTGCCTTCTTCTTCAATTGTGAAAATTCTGAGGTATTATCTATCTTTTTTCAAACATTATTCCCATTTCTACTTTTCCCTATTATTCTAGCGTTATGATAACCTGCATATTAGACTGTAAAAACATGATATTCCAAATGTTTCTTTGCTCATTATTCCTGTTATCATTTATTTTTTGATCTGGGCTTCAGTTTGAATATTTTGCCTTGACTTTACTTTGAGTTCATCAGTCTTTTGCCAACCAGGTTTTAAATCTGCATAAGCAGCTCCCAATTTCAGGCTATATATCTGAGACTGAACACAAACATGCAAACACACAGGCACTTTTATTTTTAGTGTGCCATGTGAATGTCCTCACCATGTTTCATAATGGAAGTTACCCATGTTTTTATCAGTTTTGCCCATTATTTCTGTTTCCCTTTTCCTCCTGTCTCCCTCTAGTTGAAGTATGTGATGTGCCAGTTAGCAAACGGAAAATAACACGGGCTTTCATGCATTATCATAGAATAGGCGTTCAAGAGTGCTGTGGGTGCTAAGGCAGTGCACTGATAACTGCCAGTGTCTCACTGCAGATGCCTCTTCTTTTGTATTTAGGACAGGGTCTACAGGATCTACACGGTCTCACTATGTAGATTGGACTTGTAGTGGTTTTCTTGTTTTCAGCTTTCCAAGCGCTGGGATTACAGTCATGTGCCATCAAGCCCAGTTGCAATGGCTGTCTCAATGCACCCTGGGGGCAGGGTTGGTACTGCAGGCCGGGGATCAAACCCCAGACCCCTGCATCTGCCTAAGCAGGTACTTTGATCTTTAATCTGTTGAGCTATTTGGCCAGCCCTGTAGCTGCCTCTTGATGCTGTGTTTTCTTTCTTCTTCTTCTTTTTTTTTTTTTTTTTCTTATTGCAGGTCATTTAACCTCGTTTTGTGACCTTTGAAATCACAGTAATGGTTTTTGAATGACTGCCATTTATGAAAGGAATAAAACATGCAAATAACCAAAGTATAAAGGTGACATTTCAAGTGTATGACTGGCCTCAAACCAGAGCTCTCCTGCTGGCTGATGGAATGACCTTAAATGTTATGTTACTTTTGTAATATGCTAATATTTTATTCTCTTATTTTATGAAACAGATCTATACAAAAGAATTATAATTCAATTTTTATGAAGGAATCATAGGTTTCATATAGATACTGAAAGTAGAACCTAGATAAGAAATACTGGAAAATAGACCTTAGTGTCTCTGTGTTAATACTTCTGAGGCAGCCTTCCCTGCTTATGTGTGACTCAAATCATATTTCCTAGGCATCCTATCCTGGTGCTTATTTCTAAAACAGGCATTTTTGTATAACATTATCTATTTTCATCACTTACAATTAAAATTGTTCATCTTCTTTTCAGGAGGATACAGCATAATTTAAAAAATCTCAATTGCAAGAGCCCCCTCCACACTATCATCACCAAGCCTACCTTCGGCTTTTGGACTATGTTTTATCCACATCCCTGCAGTCTCCATAATTACAGTGTACAGAAGGTTATTCTGAGATTGCATAAGGAGAAACATTTCACCAGATTTATTCTCAATGTTCTAAACTATCACTTTGGAGCTTGGTACACTTTTCAAACACTTCATAATCCCTGGGTGACTTTTAGTCTTACCTACTGGGTTTCTAATGTCCTTCTGTATTCTCTTTCTTTCCCTTTCAACTTGAAACATCTTTGCACAGTCTCTTTAGCTTCCAAGTTGTTCCCAGTGGGTTCCTAAACAGCTTGAATCCCTTCTTTGATATGCCTTATTTAAAAACTTGGAAAGTATTTAGAACTGGCTTTGGGTCGCATTTTGCCAATAAATCCCTCAGAAGCCATTCACATCATATCTATAAAGTTTTCAAAACTTCTAGTGTAGATCAAATGCTGTATTAATGATATCCCCAGTAAGCTTTATTCTTATTGTTATTTTCTATCGAAGATAACGTATGTGGGACAATTAAAGAGATTATTTTATATAGACTATTGAAATAGAGAGACTACTCATTAAAGAACATTTCAGTGAATAGCGAGTAGGCCTGAGGTTTTTACAGAAGGAAGTAAAAGAAGTTATCTGTGAATCTTTAGAGGAAGGATAAGCAAGGGTTTTATCTCAGAATATGTGCACAAAGAGGTCATTTGCAATTAACTATTTATGGAACATAGATGAATTGGAGGGGTAGATTTCTTAAGCATCTTTTCTTCCCAGATTACAGGACTCAAGCAAAGTTCAACCTTGTCAGTAACAAGCACTTTGTTCAAGATAAATGAATATTACTCATTGAGGGATGACCCAGAATTGATCAGAAATATTCTGAGTGGAGGTGAAGCAATTCTCAGTGATAGTCTTTCAGGGATTTTTGTTGACATTCTTCCTGTAAAGTCAGTTGAACTATAAATTTTAGGTGGCAGTTTTAGATGCTTGAAGATCCGGGGATATAAAGAGAAGGTTGCTAAGCAACCAAGTCTGGGTAGGGATTTGGACTGTCAGGTTGTGGCCTTGGGTAATATCATGTGGGAGAAAGAAGATTTGGAAAAGTTAATTGAGAGGGTGGCACACAAATATGGGTGAGAAAAGTAGAACTGAAAATTTGGTAATGGCTGATAATTTTGTGATGTAACAGGGTGTAGTTGAACTTATAGATATAAAATACTGTTATTTCTGCAGAGTTGATAAAATCAGTTAAACTTCAGCCAGACAAGACAGAGTTTTCACAGCTACCAGTAACCTTAGGTTTCTTTCGTTGTGACAAATACTTGAAGGAAGTAAACTCATAGAGAGAAAGCCTTATTTGGTTCAGGGTTTTGGAGTTTTCAGTCCATGGTTCCCTGGCCTCATTGCCTTTGGGCCTGTGGCCTCATGGTGGGAACATGTGACAAAGGGAACTGCTGGCCTCATGGCAGCTGAGGAGCAAAGGAGACAGGAAAACTTCTTCCAAGGGCACAATGCTAATGACTTGACCTCCATGGAGACCCACCTCTTGAAGGTCACAGCAGCTCCCAAAGGTTCCATAATTGGGAGAGCCAGCCTTTCCCATATGGGACTTTGGAAGATAATTCCACAGGACAGGCTCTGCAACTTATAAAAAGAAGGAAGAATAGTTTACAGTGAACACAGAGAATTGGACATCCTGGAAGGATAGGTTTCCATGGAAACAGAAAGGTTTTTCACTATAGTTCATAAGCTACAGGGCATTCATAACCTTTTAGTAAAATTTAGTTTCTATATTTTTACTTTAAAATATATTTTTAAATCTAGTACAAATACAGAAAGTTAAACTTTGATATTATGTTAGAGTTTTTTGATGAACAAATAATTAAAATGCATGAAGAAAGAAGTTCTTCATATACATATGAAGAAGATGAGAAATCTGTACATACTGACTTACCCTAGAGAATTTTAAAGACCCAGAATGAGCACAAACTAAGTGGTACTTTGGAAGCATGCATCCTTTATATTATTCTATGATTTTTTTGTCCTATAATGCTAAAACATCTTTAAATTTACACATATACAATATGAGATCTAGAAATAAGAGTCATTACCACGTGGAAAGCATATTTCAAAGTTTCAACAATTCTCAAGGCAGCAGCCTTCTAGAGCCATGTGAAAAGTGTTACTTTGTACAGTCATTAGTCTGCTGTCAACCTGCTTCTTTGATCTGATTATTACCCAGTAACAGCTAAAACTGAATGACAGTGTGATTGTACTGTTCTAGGACACAGATGCAGGAATATCTTGACATCAAAACAAGGACTGTGGATAATAGCATGAGTGTTACTTTGAAACCTGTGGGGAAATGGAGTCAGGCAATACCCCATATCCACTGAGTTAGTCTACAATCTAACACCTTAGGCAGCTTTTGATACATAAAGAATTATCTAGAGAACTTAGTATAGGAGGGAGTCTGACTTAGGGAGGAGGTTTTCAAAAATTCATAACATCATTCTAACAACAGTTGGTTATTGCATGCTCTGTGTATGTAGCCTCTATGTCCCTTCTGGCCAGGTTGTCTTTGAGCTTTGCCATTGTCATTCACTGATAGACTTAGCCACTAATTAGTAGTAAGGGAAGAGCCTTAGAAGATAATAGGTAGGGACTGGGGCGATAGCTCAGTAAGTACGAGAGCCTGAGTTCAATCCCTGGTTCAAAAAAAAAAAAAAAAAAAAGACAATAGGTAAAAGAACTCTCTTATGTTTAAATCACTGAGTCCTTTTATTTAAGTGAAAATGGTTTGGATAACTCCATGATCATCACATTTTTCATTGTCATTGCTTATAAAGGCATTTTTTTTGGTTATTGCAACAAACTTACGTATCCAGCCAAGTATGAAAATAAGTAATAAATATACACATGTTTCCCAGGTAGGATGTACTGAGTGTTGATGGTTGCTGATAGTATTGTTGATTTTTAAGTGCTGGTGTTGTGGTTGAATGGACAGATATATGAATCTATGATGTCAAGAACCTTTTATAATTATCATAGGCCCTCATGTCTCAGAAATACAGTATTTCCAAAGTGTGAGCAGTATCACTCAATATTCATACATTCATTTGCTAATTATTATTTTTCTTTTTATTAGGATACTTTTCTTTCCATCCTATGAATGAAATAGAATACTGGGTACTACATGGTGTACAAGGAAAGACAGTGCTTTCTTTTTGATGAATTTATCATATATGGGGAAAGACAAGCAATGTATAAGAGAAGAACACAAGCTTGAATGGGCATGTTACTAAGCACTATGGAGAAAATAGGACATGATAACACAGTAAGGCTTGATGAAGAGACCATTAACAAAAGTCTCTTTGACATTGAAGCTGAACTGTGACACATAAAGTCCCACGAAGACAGTTGAGCAGAGTATTCCAGATATCAGCAACAGAAATAGGAAGACACTGAGGTGGGAACAAAGCAGGCATGTGCCAGAGACATAAAGAAAATCACCTACTTATTTATAGAGCTGTTTCTATTTTATGTAAGGCAGGGAAGTGTAAGCTGGATTGAAAGGAGGGGAGAAGAGTAGGAAGAAAGAGGAATCAAATATGTCATGTACAGGTACAAATTTCCAATGGTGAATGTGACTATTATGCATATCTAAATAAACTGAATAAAAAATGAAGAAAGGAAGGTCATTGTTGTTGGAGTAGAGTGAGGGTGAGGAAAATGCTATTAGCCACAATTGGTCATGGACCGTGCTGCTGGGGCAGTAAATTTGACTTATTCTAAATGTGACAAGAAT
Source organism: Myocastor coypus (assembly GCA_004027025.1). Lineage (NCBI taxonomy): Eukaryota > Metazoa > Chordata > Mammalia > Rodentia > Myocastoridae > Myocastor > Myocastor coypus. Next base: position 18,761 of record PVJA010013677.1, on the reverse strand, counting down.
CCTTTCGAAGAAAGAAAAAGAAATGTGAATGAAGGAAACTATATAAAATAGCTCTCGATAACCCTTCTCAGCAAACAGCTCTAAACTTTGTGGCCTGAAATGTCAGGTTCTGGAGGTTCCTAAGCTCGTGCCTATGTGATAGTGGATACTTGAAGACTTTGTACTTTCAAAAAATACCTATCTTTGTGACAGGTGCTTACCACAGACCACAGGAAACTTGCCAAGTCAGTCTACTCCCCTCAGAACACATTCTCTTTTGTGATCACTATGCATAAACAGTTTACTTCCTGGCAAGTGTATCCGTCATGGTTAAGCCAGAATCAGCAGGATTCAGAATACCGAGGTTTATTGCATATGTAAATTCATTACAAGGAACAGGCTAAGATAATTAGGGTGAGCTGAGAAAGTGTGAGAGGTGTAGAGCTCTCAGTAAATGAAGATGGACAACTCAGTCATAGGCAGAAGTTGGTTTCAGGGTTGGAACATTTTCTCTCTCCTATGGAAGCCCAACCTTTTAAAATTTTCTGACCATTCAGGTCTGTCTCACTCAGATTATACAGGGCTATCTCCCTTATCAGACATTTTAATTGGGAACTATTAATGCATCTGTAAAATCCTTTCAGAGCAATATAGAGATGAACGATTATTTAAAAAACTGGAGACTTTACCCTGGTCAACTCACTGTATCAAAATGTAATCACAGCCATATGAAGCTACTATTTTAAAAATCTATGTTAAGTAAATGGTTAATGATTTCTTACGAGTTGCTATGATCTACTGAAGACTCATTCACATGACCAGGTGATGTCACTGTGTTCTTAACCTAGCAGATGTCATTATTACAAATAATGAGAAGAATTCATCATCATTCTCTATTTGGACTGCGATAGGTTGAGGACAACATTTTTGTCACATAAAAGAGATTCAGAAATAAAGCCAATGAAAAGGTTTTTGTTTTTTAATGCTCTTTGTTTTTGATGCTGGGAATCAAATCTAGGGTCTTGCTAGGCAAGCTCTCTATCACAGCGTTACACTCCCAGCTGGAAAGTTAAGTTTTATGACATCTATAAAACCTTTTCTGAGGTTAGGAATTTTAGGGAGTTTGAGCAGGTTCTCAATGAATAATGAAAGACTTTACAAGCAGAAATCATTTCCAGTTAAACATTTCAGCTACATTTCCTAACAGAAATCTCAGCTCTACCGAGCTCTAGTGTATTGCTAACATTTATTTTCTAATAACTAGCTACCCTCATGGCAGTTTTGGTTTTTGGAATTTTGTATTCATTTCATTAAAGGAAGCTCCCAAAGTTGTACAGTTTAAGCCCAGGAACAAAGGATTTCCCTTTGCATATGAAATTTTATTTTATTTTATTTTTCTTGTTTCAGAACTTTTGTTTGTTTATTTGTTTATTTTTATGGCCAGCTCAGCCTGCCCTGAGGGCAGGGCTGGCACAGTATGTAGTGCTGGGGATCAAACCATGATCCCTGCAGCTGCCTAAGCTTTCCTAAGCAGGCTCTTTAGACCACTGAGCCATCCTGGCAGACCCTGCATATGAAATTTTAGCATCATTTTTTTTTTTAAAACCAGAAACCAAAATGAGTCACGCAAACATTACTGCTTCTTTTAAAATATTTTGTCTTTTTGGTCTCTTTTAAAACTTACACAGAATAAGAACAACTGGGTTTTGGTTTAACTGTGTCCAAACCAAGTTGATTCCAATGGAAATTCATCTACTTGAGAGATAAAGCTCAACAAACAGGCAGAGTTACTTTCAGAAATAGCATTCTGGCTTCTAAAGGATGTATAAGAAGAATTCTAAGGATCTGAAGTTCCTTGTGTTTCAAAGAATATATTTACAGTCCTGTGGGAAGGTATCAATTTCTAAGGTCTAGAAATTGATTTTCTCATAGTGATATTAGGCAAATAGAAATGCTACTTATTTGTTATTCTTTTTAGAAATAGTTTCATTTATTAAAGAGGTAATTTCTTTTTATGTGCAAAAACTTTTTAATAGGATGATCAGCAACCAAGTTATTGATTCTTTGTAATATCTCTCCTATGATTGAGGTTTTGTTCATGAAATCGTTGCCTATACCATTGTCTTCAAGTATTTTGCTTATTCTTTCTACCATAAGATTTAGTGTTTCTCTTTGAGTATTTATATCTTTGATCATTTCAATTTTAGTTTTGTGTGTAGTGCGAGACATCATTTTAGTCTTTGTCCTATGGCAAGTCAATGTTTCTGGCACTATTAAAGAAGTTATCCTTCTGGCAAATGTTCTTAGCCCCTTTGCCAAGGATAAGATGGCTGAGTGTGTCTGAAGTTGTGTCTGCATCTTTTGATCTGTTCCATTGATCATCAGGTTGATTTCTCTCTCTCACTCTGTGTCTCTGTCTCTATCTCTTTGTCTCTCTGTCTCTCTCTCTCTGTGTCTCTGTCTGTGTGTCTGTTTATCTGTCTGTCTCTGTGTCTGTCTCTGTCTCTCTCTGTCTTTCTCTGTCTGTCTCTCTTGCCAGCATCATTTTTTTTTTAAGTCATCACAGCTTTGTAATATAATTTCAGCATATGGATTGTCATGTCTCTTGCCTTGCCTTTGGTGCCTAGGATAACTTTTGCTATTCTAGATCTTCTCTGGCTCCAAATGAATTGTAGGAAAGTTTTCTCTAGTTCAGTGAAGTCTGTTAATGATATTTTGATTGCCATTGCATTAAATCTTTATATCAGTTTTGGGAGTTTGGCTGGCTGTGCACTGAGCCATCCAGTGTCCCTTCAGCCGTTCACCTTGGATGATGGCTCCTCCTTAACCCCCAAGGTCTTTTTCTCAAAATCCTGGAGCATCTTTCTGCAGCTGGCAAGATTGTAGGCACTCACCAGCAGCAGGGATGCCTAAGATATGAGTGCTGCTGTCCATACTATGGTGCACATGGGGACCAAAGTGTATGTTACCTGTAAGGGTTACCATGGCATGGTAGAGGAAGAGGCCAATGTCAAAAATTCTTCAATCACTTAATTTTTGATATATAAAGAGTTTATTTTGGGCCAGTGAGATAGCTCAGCCAACTTAAGCAGCTGCTTAGTCAAACTTAGGTAATTGGATGGGCCATGGTTCAGTCCCAGCACCACATGCCACACTGGCCCCATGCCCAAGATGGACTGAGCTGGCCACAGTCTGAGCATAGTGGTGTATGCCAGTAATCTTAGCATTGGGGAGGCTGAAAACAAGAGGATCACTGTGAGTTTGAGCTGTGTAGTGAGAATCTGTAACAACCAAGTATATTAAGAATTTATTTTGATGTTTTTAAACATTAGTTTTAAGGGTTGGGAAATTGAGCACATTTACATTTATTGATATTTTAGACATTTGGCTTTGTATCTCATGGCTTCATGCTATGTTAGATTTATGTTAAATGAGGATAAATTGAACATAGTTCATTTTCCCTTCCCTGTTCTAGTCCACATAATTTTATTTAATAATACTTTTTTGTGTGTGCTTGCTTTCATTTGATTACATTTTCTTATATAGATATTCATTGTCAATATTAACTGACAATGAGTCTTGTCATTTGTTGTGAATAAGGGTTCCTTCTTCCTTAACCTTTTTTTTTTAAGGTTTTTTTTTTAGAATTATTTTATTTTATTTTATTTTCTTGTTTCAGAACCTTTGTTTGTTTATTCACTCATTTTTATGGCCGGCTCAGCCTGCCCTGAGGGCAGGGCTGGCACAGCATGTGGTGCTGGGGATCGAACCGCGGTCCCTGAAGCCGCCCAAGCTTTCCCAATCAGGCACTTTAGAGCACTGAGCCATCCCGCTGGGCCCCTTAATCTCCTTTTTTAATTGTGTCATTTCTACATCTTTAGGCATATGGCTAACATTGTTTTAATATCATATTGAAATATATTCTGTGCATATTGCCAAGTGCTTGTTTTTGAATTTGCTTGTTATGCCTCCATTTATCTTACCATTATTTTCTCAGAAAGGACTCTGCTCTTCAAGGGGCTGGGGAGATAGCTCCGTAGCACAAGTGCCTGTCTGGCAAGTGCAAGTTTGAACCTTGGTCCCGCAACAACAACAACAACAACAACAACAACAAAAGGGACTCTGGAGAACAATATGTGTGAATTCATTGTATATTGAACTCACCTACAAAGCTTGGATTTGAAAAGCCGTTTGAATGCATATAATATTCTAACTTCGATTATCTGCAGATGCTGCTCTGCTGTCTTCTTCTTCTGATCATTCCTACAAAGACAATGTTATGGTTGATGTGTGTTTGTCCCCACAAGGCCTCATGCAGTCACTGAGGTGCAGTCCTACAGTTTGTGATTAATTCATGATCCAAGGCTGGAGTTAAGGAGAAGAATACTGCTGGGATTATGAGTCTGAGTACGCTGGGATTGTGGGTGTGAGTGCTACGCCCAGCCTGGGGATGATAGCCACTGTGTTGCTGTTACTTCTCCCTTTTGGCCTTGCTGGTTTGCTGCCTTCTGCGACCATGAACTACTGCACTCTGCCATGGGCCACACTGCCTTGGAGTCAGCCAACTATGGACTGAAACCTCCATTAGCTAAATAAAACTTTCCTTCCCTTCCCTAGTTTGGTATGTCAGGTATTTGTCCCAGCAATAAGAGAAGAGAAATCAGGACAGACATATTAACTCATTTCTTCCTTTTTTGACTTGATTATTTAGTTTCTTTGGCAAATGTTCCCTTTCTTTGCTGAAACCTAGTAACTTTATTGTGCTGTGTTGTGATTTTGAGTATTCTGACTCTATTATTCCTGAAATACACTGTGTCTGTTATTTAAATCAGGTTGTCTTCTCTTTGAGAATTTTTTTAAGGTTGAAATTTTAGTTTACTGCCTTAAGAGTTTACTTCACTTACAGTGTTCTTGGGAATCTATGTTTTGACTTCTTTGATAGCTATTTTTCATAGTCATTCTTTTATAAAATTCTTATATGTTATATTTGTTTTTTCTCATTTCTAGATTTATGTATCTACTATGTTTCCACTTATCCTGTTTTCCTTTGTGATTCTATTTTGTTTTATTTTTCCTCTTTTCTTTAAACTTTCTATGCTACACTTCTTTTTAAAAATTCTATTTATTTATTTATTTATTTATGTGGTACAGGTTCTTGCTACACAGCTCAGACTTGTAGTGATCTTCCTGTCTCAGCTACCCAGCACTGGGATTGTGGGCGTGCACCACCACACCCAGTTTTGGTGGCTGGCAAAACATGCTGGGAGCGGGAGCAGCATGTCATGGTGCTGGCAATTGAACCCTGGTTCCTGCACTTACCAGGCAGTGCTTAGATCACTGGGCTATTTCCCTAGCTCAACACATTCAGTATTTTTTTGTGCCTTCATCTATTCCTAAGTTCTTTCACCTTTGTTCTTCCTTCATGTGCGCCTGTGTGCACGCGCGCGCACACACACACACACACACACACACACATTTGCTTTTCTAATTTTCTTTAAAATTTATTATTTCTTAAGTGCTTGTTAAAAGTGTTTACTTGTGCATGAGCCCAATCTTTTTGGACGGCAGTCTGCTTTTTACAGTATGTTGTGACTATATCTGCTAGGTAATTTTCTCTTTTTCAAATTAATGAGTTTTAACAGGTTGGATGTGCATAGCTGTGAAAAGTGCAGCCCGTCCCAGGGCGACAGAGTGGGGTATGTGAGTGGTGAGGCCTTGTATTTGATGATTCATGCTTTTAGCAAAAATAAATGATTCCCATGTGCGGTCTTCAGGTCGCCCTGCCTTTGGGTTTCTGTGAATCAAGCCAGAAGATGCTTACAGCATATTTAGTATCCCTGATAAAAATGAGGAATGAGGCATTCACACTGCAGAGCAGGACCCTCATTTTCAGCCTGTGTCCCCCTGCTAGAATGCTCGAAGGTGCTGCTGCCTGCCGCCTCAGCCGCTCTGTTACAGTATTTTTTGTTTTGCCAAATCTCAACTTTTTGGCTGCTCTCCATGCTTTCTAGGCTGTGGATTTCATTTATGCATGTTCCTGAGCATTGAACTTGCTTGCAGAGTTATTTTTCTTTATTTTCCTGCTATTTTTGTGTAATTGTGGAGAAACAATAGGATGGATGGTGTCGTTCAGCCATGTTTGTGCTAGAAGTAGAGAATTTTGTTCGCTTTTTAATCCTAATAAAGATGACACTCTACTATAGTGTCTGCCTGTTTTTGTACTCCTTTACTTGATATTTAAAATGCTTGTTGGCCCAGCTCTAGCAACTTCATTCCACCTTACTTCCTATACTTTATGCTTTTGTTAAAATATACTCAGCAATGCAGTCATCTCAGTATGCTCCTATTTCTCCATAATTTTATTCATTTTATTCCCTCTCTTAACATTTCTGTACCCATTCACCAACACTTTCCATGTTTGTTTTCATCAGTTACAATCCTGTCTGAATTTCAAGACCTACATCAAATAGTAGCTAATTGTTTTATTTATTTATTTTAAATGTGTTTGGTACAGGATCTCACTCTGCAGTGCGACTTCTATTTCAGCCTCTCCAGAGCTAGGATTACAGGTGCGCTCCTCCACGCCCGGTCTTGCTGGCGTGGGGTTTATAGTACCAGGGATCAAATTTCTGTCCTTGTGCTTCCTTAGGCAGGTGCTTAGACCACTGAGCTTTCTCTGTGGTCCAGTACCTTATTCTTTAAGCCTTTCTCAAACTTTAGGGGTTTATGTAATATTTACATGTTTGTGCATAATTTATGATAACTATCCTCATTGTACTGTGGCCCATTATATTTGTTGATTTGGTGTGGTGGGTATGGCTTCTTTTTTCTACATGCTGGAGAAAAGCCAATGACTTAGTCATGTTTGTGCCAGTTATGCTCCAAGAGGGAACATTGTGCATCGTGTATATTCAATAAGTGTCCACTGAAGTGACAAAATTACACAAAAGGCTAAAATTATTTTCCCAAATATGCAGCACAATTTCCTCTCACTGCTTGCTGATGCACAATATAGCCATTCATAGGCATAATTTGTTGCTTTTCTTTTTTCCGGAAGCCACAGATCTCTGCAGACCGAAGTATCTCATAGGGATCTGATGGCAGATGCATGCATTTAGCAACTCAGACAGGCAAACTGTCTTCCGATTATTTTAATTGTTTTATTTCAATACAGAATAATTTGTTCTTAGCTTTGACAAGTTCTTGATAGTTATTAAGCAGATTAAGTAACAAAAATGTCAAAAACAAGATTTTATTAGTTCTTTAAGGGGCAGTTTTCTGTCATGTATAAATGTACTAACAGAGAAATATTGTTTAAAATTCACTTTTTCATTTTAATCAAGGTAGAAATGTTACAGGATAGGCAGTCAGACAGAGCCAGACCCTCCAGCACAATATGGAAAGCACATTGACTATGCAGCTTTGCAAGGGACAGGCACCTGTGGACCAGACCTTGAAACAAAAGAGTAAAGAAACGCAGCAACCCACTCACTTAAAGTTAAGGACCAGGGACTGATATTCTAAATGAGTATCATCACCCTAAAAGAGCCAGAAACTCAACCCCCAACAGAAAGAACCCTTATTCCGTATTCATGCCCATTTGCTACATGACTTGCTTCCCAATTTGCTCTCAATTTAATCAATTTTACCTGAGCAGTGATGCTTGCAGTCTCATTGGTCGACCATGACTTTGTCCCACCTCATGACCACCTAAGTAAGTTCCTCTAGTTTCACCTGAGGTCCGACTTATCACATGGTTTTGCCCTATAAGACCCCTAAAGAAAGACAGTTCTGGAGGCAACCCACTCGGGCCCCCCTTCTGTCCCCCTCTTGGACAGAAGCTTTCTTTCCCAATAAATTTTTTATTCTAAACCTCCGTCTCGTTCCTAAAATTCATTCTTCGGTTTTAGAGAACACAAATTCGTCCAAGTGTTTTTCAGGTTAAAAGATCAGTTTTTCTTCCTGCATCAGAATGAACAGTAGTTTAGAGAAAATCTGCCTTAATACAGGTTTGCTTTGAGAAATATACATTTTTAGAAAAAAAAAAAAAAAAACCTTCAAAATTTTCTTCACATGGGGGACCTGCGAGATGGCTCAGTGGTCTAAAGTACCTGCTTAGGAAAGCTTAGGCTAACTTCAGGGACCATATTTTGATCTCAGCACCACATGTGGTGCCAGCCCCCCCCCACCCCCCTGCAGCCTGAGCTGGTTATAATAATAATAATAATAATAATAATAATAATAATAATAATAATAAAATAATTTTATCCTCATGTTTCCATGATTTCATTGAATTGGGTCTCTTACTCAAAGGAATTCACATACTATTTTCTGCATCGTTTTGTAGCTTTGAAAGCTGTATTTGATGAGAAAAACCTGCTCCCCAAAGAAATTCTGGGTCAAGAAAGAAATGCCAAGAAATTATGTCACAAAACAACTTGTGAGATCAAGATAAAAAGAAATAAGAAGCAATTATTATTGAAAGAAAAATAAGTATTTTATTATCATATACAGGAGTTACATAAAACACATGGGTAGTATCACAAATTGTTTTCTTTTACTCCAATTTGAACTTTTGAAAATTTTATCTTGAGGTGATGTTTTATTGCTGTTTTTATTAATCAGTTTCATTTTCTCTGTATTCTTAATATTAAAAAATTGGAATTCAAAAGGGGAATGTTAGCTGGTATTCTTTTCTCAAGTGCTTTCATATAAAATATTACAATTCTAGAGCGGAATATTCTGATTATTTTTCTTCTAATAGCTCTTATCACTATACATTTTTGTCCTTTTTTATTATAAAACCTATATCAAAATACCAATTCAGGAAATCCACAGATTTGAATAAGAAATCTGTCACCACTTCTTTACATTATCTGTAGTGTTTCAGTGACTGTGATAAGAACAGTTAGACCTTGTCAATAGAAGTCTTTCCTAATATTTCATTTAAATACATTTTATTTTAGTAAAATTTATGATGTATGATGTGATAATCTGATACATATACATAGTATGTAATGGTTAAATCAGAGTTTGTAACATTTCTGTTTATATATTTGATAAAGTTTTGTCATTTATTGATTATACATAGATCTGGGGTGTTGTGTGATATTTTGCAACATGTGCTCATTAATTTCATATTTATGAATTTGAACTCATGAACTAATATATATGCTTTTATATACTTTTGGAAAAATTATTGTATATGATTTACTTCTATACTAGACTTTATATTGGACATTAGTACTGATTAGCATAGCACAGACCAAGAGGTTATGGTCTTGCAAAAGTGCAAGGCCCTAGGGCTACATAGAGGATGTATTCTGCATAGTCGGCCAAACATGACACATTTCTTTTTCAGAAAACAGGTAGTAAAATTCATTGCTTACCTTTTCTTGACCCATTTTTCTTTGTATATATTACCACCCTTGAGGAAATCAATTTCTTTATGCTGCTTTGTTACTGTGTCTTCTAAAATTTGCTAATAAATTCATTTACATAACTTTGGTTACTTAGAATGTGTTTACGTTTTAGAAAGCCCTTTCGAAAATATTTGTATTTTAAGAATTTTTCAATGGCACAGTGGTAAAGTAAATGACAATATAAGGGGACTCACTTTGTATAGCAGATGTAATAGTTCAATAGTTACATCTCTTTTAATGTTAAAATCTGCCACTTTGATTCATTAGGGGATTCCTAATGTTCAGTAACAGAGTTGGGACTGGAGTCAGATCTGTCTTACTCTTAAAGCACTAGTATTCACCTGTTACCATTCTGTTCATTTACTTCTTAGTAGAATAAATTCAATGAAATGAATTTTATTAATAATAGAATTTCCAGCATCAGCAGACAAACGTTTGGGTTTTGCAGAGTGTAGTATCTGGAAGATCTTCAGGAGACTCCTCATAGCATCTATAATTACATACATTCAGTGTCAAACAATATGACTTTTACATGTATTACTTTCCGTCTCCATTGTATAAAGATCACAAAAAAGGAAAGCTGTAGAAGGAAAGTGCTTGTGTGAATATATGGATAAGAAGTCATATAAGAGATTGTTCTGTTTTAGGGAAAAGTACAATGGAATATTTAGATATGATGGGAAACTGTATTTGAAACTTACTCTCAAATAATTTAGAAGATATTAAATTTTATAATATATAGACATACTATCGATCTATCAATCTGTCTCTCCAGGAAATACGTGTATAGGGAGTACGCAAATGTGGTACAGGATAACAGCTGGGAAAGCAAAAAGAAGAGAAATGGAAACAGTAGTTCTTTTCACTAAACCTGCAAATTTTATATAAATATGAAACTATTTCCATGTATTTTCTATTACAAAGACTCACTAGGGACAAACTATTTCTTTAGCTGTTCAGGCAAAGAATAACATTCTCATAGGAATGTGTCAGGGAGTTCTTACATTGGACGAGTGGCTTGATTGGATGATCCATCATTTCAAAATCAGAGTGTGCTTTATTGTATTGTAAGTTAGTAATAGTACAGGACAATGAAGTCTAGCTGCTTTCCTAGGAATTTGAAGGAAAAAGACATTGAAAATATGTAATTGGAGTACAAAATGTTCCGTGAAGGCTCACTTTTCCATCCATCCATCCATCCATCCATCCAATAATGGGGGACATATGCAAAGAACTAGTCAGACGTCAAGTAATCAGATATAAATAGAATGAATGTATCTAGCCATCCAAATTCTAGAGTAGAGCCATACAAAATATAGTGGTTTATCAAGTAAATATTGAATGAGGCAACTACTTTTCTGGAGTAATTTAAAACTTTAGCTGCAAGATTTATTTTACATTTTACTTGTGGAGATGGTTTTGCTGCATCAATATCTCAAGTCAATAGATTCCTAAAGACTGGCCCTCTTCCTACAGCCTATTGCATGTAAGACGCTGCATGCCATGTATAACTCTATGTATAATTAACTTCAGGACCTCTTTTATGGACACAGTTAAGAGAAGGTTTTCACAAGTATATTTAAGAAAAATAGAGCCATTAAATCTACAACAGTCTTTTTTAATATCACAATTTATAATATTCAAAACTAAACATGCATAAAAGCAAGAAACACAGACATTTATGTTTTCCTCATTATTCTTTTATAGGTCCCAGCGTCCGGTTATGCTAGGCCAGTAGCAGGGTCTTGCCTGTCAGTTGTTACTAGAGCTGGACACATAATAAACTGCTTCTGAAATTAATATTTGATTCAATTATTTAAGATTTATTTGTCAAAAATGAAAGGAACTTGTCACATTAAAATAGAATGTGTCATACTCTTCAATGTGTACTTATATTATGCAGATGTACACTAAAGATAATTTAACATTTTCTCTTTGAAGAGCATTTTTGTCTTATCATTCAAAATACTTGGAATAAACTGACAGAAAGAATTGCTCCGTGTTGAACTAGGAAATTTAACTCTTCAAATAATGAAGAGAGCAATTGCTTTTATGTGTTTAAAGCTTAGAATTAAGTACCTTTATATTTAGAAGTTATATATTGCTAAGAAAGGTGATGGGATTATACCTGTAATCTTTTACTATTAATTTCCCCTGTGTTTCTACCATTATTTCTTAGAGCGAGATTATTAGCGTTGTTGAAATTTATACCAAGATATTTGGTTTTCTTGAATATGTTTTCCTTATTCTATGGGTGCAAAAGAGAATTGTGGAGGGAAGAGATTTGTAAAAGTATTTAAAAGGTTTTTACTAACATTTTATTGACAATATGGTGTGTTTACTGTCTGCAATAAGTTTAAACCAGAGAGAAGAAATTGATGGCCACTGCTCTTTATTCCAAAGGAGATAGGAAAATGTACACTTTAAACTGCTACAACATAAGGGCTGTGTAGAACAAGTTCACTGACACAGATTCTTCTAAGTAAGACAGAGTGGCTCTTTATGCCACTGGAAGGAAAAGGAACAACCTATTCCTGGATAAAGCATATTAGGATCCAAGCAGTGCTGGTATGGATGTTTTAAAGTGTTACTTCAGGGGTAGGCAAACACTGAGTGATGGTTTTGAACATTCAGACTATTATTTATGTCTCACAAAGTAGAAAAAGTAGGATGATAGTATTCTTGTGTTGTACTACTCTATTTTTAGAAAATTATTTCTAACTATGTGAAAATAAAGCTAGGAAAGAGTTTCCTTATGTTAGAAAAAGCAATATTAGAATACAAACCAAGATTTAGGCAACTCTTGGAGATTCCACTGTAGCCAATCAAGAATGTAAGTTAATGGCAGATTACAACCTATCATATCATGGTCAGCAGTCTTCTCAGGTCTCTAGTTTGTTCATAGTTGTAGGAGCGCTGAAAAATGTAACTAGCATGCTTGAAGCATTTTATAAAGATGAGCACCTTTTAAAGTTGTGTGTACTCATTAGGTCTTAGTCACTGTGTTATCCTTGGGACTCCATGCCTGACACCAGCAAGGTAAGTAATGGGAGGCTTGGGCCAGGCAGATGGCTTAGCCGCATAAGGGCCTGCCTGGCTTATGTGCAGCAGAATTATGCACTTAAACTGCATGGCAGAGGGGCCCGCATGGTGGAAGCTGCCCACAGCATGGGGCCAGGAAGCACATAGAGAAGGGAGGAGTTCTTTGCAGGTTACCCCCCCGCCTCAGAGATTATCCCTTTTTGGCCATCCTGACACTGCATTTAGCTACTGGACTCCACACACAACAGCCATTTCCCAAAAGCTCTGCCTGCATCTGGATATCAACCATAACAAACTCATTATATTTTCTTCTCATAGCATTATCAGAACTGATATTAATTGTTGATCAATGGTGACATACTGGTATAAATTGAAACTGAACCAATTTTCCCTGTCTTCTCAAAGAAGTCACTAATAAATAACACCGTGGGTTTCACATGTAATAGCCATCAAGGTGATTCAATTGAGCTGAAAAACTAAGATAAAACCATTCCATTTAAGCATCCACTTTTGTTAACAACCTGTTTGTAGAGAAAATGAAGTAAAAAAGCACATACACAGGACATCAATGTTTATATCGTTACCTACAGTTGATAGCATTATCTTGAAATCATTTCATAATGATTAATTTCATCGTTTTGCTCAGCATGAAGTATGCATTCCTTTGCATTGTTCCCTTTCTTAACAATTCAAATGGACCCTATATCTGCAGGAAATTCCTCTGACTATTTTCTAATTTGATAAATTGTTGAAACTCTGTAAATGCGGCAGTAATTTGTCTCTGTACCACGGACTTGATTGAGTCTTATTCTTATTTCTCCCAGGCATTCTGAAATATTTATGATGAGGCACACTGGTAATCTAATGTGGGTGTCTTGTGAGAAACAAAGGAACTAATTACTAGTCAATTTACAACCACTGACACGTTCTTGCAGACTCTGTTTCTGCTCTTAAAAAAAGTGAAATAATAGATGAAATAATAAGATGAAGTTAATGGCTTAAAAAATCTTACACTGTTTCCTTTCTCAGTCCTTGTGTATATCATCAATCATTAACTTGATCAAGTTAATCTTTTTGAACACTTTCACGGAGCATCTGCTCTGGTTCTAAAGGAATTAATCAAGTTCCACTCACGATAACAGTGCTGTCCTTGAGAACCAGGTGCACCATCCACAGTGTTCCCAGGAAGCACACAGGAGTTTCTACACTCCGCCAGGTAACCAGGAGGCAACCCATGGTAAGTACTTTAAAATTAAATAACTTTTGGATATGGTACACATGCACAAAACTGACAACTCATGTTTAGTGACTAGAGGAATGTCATTTCAATCATCTTGGTGCATAAAAATCTTTGCATTTATCAAATTAATATATTTTATTCTAATTAAAGGGTTTCCTTAGTTAGGAGTTAGAAGGCCCAGTTCTTTTGGGGTTATTCATTGAGTAGTTTAGTTTTCAGTATACTGTGCTTTCTGATGAGGTTATGTTCCTAAACTAAATGAGGTAAGTGAATTTTAAAAACTAGTTACTTTTTTAAAGTTATAATTTATTATGTGCTTATGCACAGAAATTTTCTGAGAGTAATAGATGTGTGAAAATGTAAATTTTAATGCTGAAAAATTTTTATATGAGGATAACTAATGCTAAGATGCTACTAAAAGGAAATACTATATCCTTCATAATATTTTTATTATTTTAGTAGTATTAATACATAAAGATATATAGCTGGGCATGGTGGTGCACGCCTGCAATCCCAGCACTCGGGAGGCTGAGGCAGGAGGATTGGTGCAAGTTCGAGACCAGCCTGGGCTACTAAAGTGAGCTCAAGGCCAGCCTGAACTACATAGCGACACCCTGTCTCAAAAAGAAAAAAAAAATACATAAAGATATAACTAATGAATTACTGCTTTATGGCTTAAAAGATTAATAACACTTTGAATACTTATGTAGCTAAAAGTAAATATTTTGGTAAGAAAAATTCTGAGAAATTACTGTATAAGAATGTAATAATACATTAGCATTTCTTTTGTATGTAAAAATTTCTTGCATATTGATTTTTATTACTGTAACCTCAGAAATGTAGGTATTAGTTTAATTCTGATAAAACATGCTTGATAATTTATATCTAGATTTGTGTGTTAAAAACAGTATTTTCTAACGACTGCTTGGAATTACAATTTAAGAAATAGACTTTAAACTTGAAAATAATAATAATAATGTCATAACTTAGTTATGGAGGATATTTGACTATTAGTAGTTTTTGCATCTAGTCATTTTTCTTTGTGGCTCTTGGCTCATTTATGACCCCCCACCACCACCAATGGTCTGCAAATGTAGTCCTCTGTGCCCTTAATGTTAACACCTTACTCTAGAGGCTTTCATCTTTATTTTTAGTGAAGAGCTGGTTCTTACTAACATACCTTACCATCTACTTAGTACAGGTTAATTAACATGCATTATTTATAAAGTAAAATTAATGCTACTAAAATTTGTGAGACATCAGAATCAGTATACTATGGGACATGAAATTCTGTAATACTAATTTTGCTCAAGGTATATTATGAAATAACTGTATTTCCTGTAATTTTACTTGAGGACACTTTAATGCTGTATTACTCTTGTAAATTAGTGATGATTTTTAATTGCAGCTATTGTTATAGTTGTTAATTACTTTGTCAAATTATTCTTTGCAGTTGGATCTGGTGGCAAATAGCTGTAATTCAAGCTGCTAGGGTATGTGGTTTTGAAATTCAGGCAATAGGATTGGATAATTACGTGAGACCCTATCACAGAAGAAAGAGGCCTGGTATGTAGCTTTGTGATGGTGTTTGAGTAGTATGAGCAATACTCCTGATTCAATCCCTGATACATGCCCTAATTCTTTAATTTAAAAAATTTTCTTTTCTTCTTCTTCCTCTCCTTTCCTCATCCTCTTCCTCCTCCCCACCTCCTCTTCCTCCCTCTCCTCCTGCTCCTCCTCCTCTTTCATTGCTTTTTCTTCATCAGAATCATCATCATTTAATGTATTTGGTATAGGGTCTTACTATATACTTAAACTCATAGTATTCCCCCTTTTTCCAGCCTCCCAAGAGCTGGCATTACAAGTGGATGCTACCATGCCTGGTCTTGCTGTCTGGCTCTGCTCACTCGGAGAAGCATATGCTGTCAGCGATTGAACCTAAACTGGTGCTTAGTTCACTGACTATCTTGCTGGCCTTTCTTTATTATTATTGTATCATTTCTATTTTATTGCCACTGAATTTCTTTGCAATTTTCTGCAGTTCTTTTTCTTTCCTTTGAAAAAGTAGGAAGCAGGCTTTCTTTTACCTGATGAAAGTGAAATTCCTTACAGTATGAAAAAATTGTTGTAAGAATATTAGCTAATTATTTAATAATTTTAGAATACATTAATCTCCTATTGTTATAGGACTAAAATTACACTGAGATGAGCCAGTTTTTATTCCATTTCTGCTCTTGATTGATAAGCTTTTTCTGAGAAACCTTTATAAGTTTCCTTTGATATCAGAATGAGAGTTGTCTCACTGAAATCCATAGAAATATAGAAATTGTAATGTAGCTCTTTAAATATATTATTGCTATTGTTGACATTCCATA
The DNA here is from genome assembly GCA_004027025.1 of Myocastor coypus. Classification (NCBI taxonomy): domain Eukaryota; kingdom Metazoa; phylum Chordata; class Mammalia; order Rodentia; family Myocastoridae; genus Myocastor; species Myocastor coypus. The sequence continues at coordinate 2,703 of PVJA010013677.1, read as the reverse complement.
ATTATTACTTCTCCTTTGATTATAAGAAACTTCAAATATACTGTATACTAATTCTTGAAGAGACATAACAATACAACTACTGTATCAACTATTTCTCCTTTTCTTACTTAGTCAAACAACTGGAAGTGCATAGAATTTTCCTGTGCTGATGTAGCCTTCAAGCTTTCTGTTAGTTGGAAATCTGTTTTAAAACTAATACATTTTAAATTAAACAATGTACACAGGTCACAATGGATAAGATGCTGCTGTGGAACCTCATATTAATTCTTTCTGGAAGTCAAGCCTCAAGAATGTTGGCTCAAAGGAATGTCGAATTTGCAGTGGACCTTTATCAAGCTGTTTGCTTATCTCAGAAGAACAACATTATATTTTCTCCCATTGCAACAACTTTGGCTCTTGCAGTGGTACAACTGGGAGCCAAAGGAAAAGCAGAACAGCAGATAAGACGAGTTTTAAAGCTTCAGGATCCAGCCACTGGTGAGAGCTTGCACTTGATTATTTATAGTGGATAAGACATGGTTCAAATTTATTTTTAAAGTATTCAAAAGGAGCTGAGGTTCAGAGGACTTGAATAAGTGAAAAATATTGTTGAAAACACAACATCATAATAAAATGGAGATTCATAAATGTAATTTTCACTCATCTATACATTTTCCCAAATACAATATAACAATAATAGTAATAAATTAGTATCTATATAGATTTAATATTCCATATATATATTTAAATTGTGTTTGTTTTTCCTACCATTAAGGTAATGTCATGTTTGCTTTTATTTCTGTAACACATAAAACATATATCCATTTCTTTCCACTGCCACTTTGTTGAATCAGTTGTCCATATTATGCAACTAAATCGAAGTACATATGATTTTCAATTATTTTATTTTATTTATTCTTATGCAAGTACACAACACTTCAGCACATTTTTCTAACAGTTCTCTTACAAAAATAATACACTCGTAACAAAAGAATGACCAAGCAAAGGCATTGATTTATGCATCATAAGCCCTTAGTTAATATTTTAATAAGAAATTTTGGGAAAAGGATATTTAAACAATCATATAAGTAGTGCCTGATTTGGGGTCACTCAAAGGCCTGTCTAAGTTGTGAATCCCACATAGTGGGGTGTCATACTTTCTGCTACACCCAGTTAGTGGAGTTGTTGCCCAAATCTCTCACCAATCTGTAGTCCCTATTCCCATAGTGATTTGAATTTTAAATTATGTATCACTATCAGATATTATCTCTTAAACATCAGAAGAAACATCTGGTTTTTTTTTTTTTTTGATTTGTAATTGATTTGTTATGGCTATAACTAATTTCAACATATTTGTCTTAGTGAAAATTAGCTGTAGTGCTACTACAGGAATTTGTTGTTGTGAAAATACTATTCACTAGCTTTAAATTGCTTCATTTTAAATAAAGGCAATTTTGTATAGAAAAGAAGCTGGAGATAAGTTAATTGTAGGAGTTTTCCTTTGTGAATAATGTATAATGAAGCTACTATATTTTAGATTTTGTACTGACTAATTTCAGCAAATCCCACTGCACCACTCCCAGAAACATTAAATCCTATAATATTGCTTTGAAAAGCAATAGAATGTTTATGAGTACATGTAAAGTTGATTCTATGATCAGATAGCAAAATTAGAGGGCTTCTGATTTCTAAACTCTTTTAAATGGCTACATCTTAGTAATACAGAAGTCTTAATGCTTGTGCATTGGACACAAAGCTACCATCATAATACTAATGCATCACTAAACATATGTAGTATGTTAGTTCTTCCATTGTGTGCTTTATATATATATATATATATATATATATATATATATATATATATATATATAATTATCCTGTGGTTCAAATATGCAATACAAACAAGAAAACTGAAAAAGCAGTCAAAGACTAATGTAAAAAGTGATTAAGGACAAATTTAAAAGATGATTCTTTTAAAAAGACCTGAAATAGTGCATAAAAGAAAAAGAGAGAACAGAGTTCAGAAGCAGAATGAAGAATTGGGCTTTGAGGAAGTGGCTAATGGTGCCCTGCAGTTTGTCAACAAGAGTGGTCAGGAGACAGGGAGAGACAAAGGGAAGCCCGGGGTGGAGTGCAGCTCTGGGCCCAATCAGAGAGACAGATCCTGGCTTCTTATTTGTTTATTTATTTATTTATCTATTCATTCATTCATTCATTCATTTATTTAGTGAATTTAGGGCAGGGTCTACAGGGTGTTCAGGATCTCACTACACAGATCATATTCATAATGATTCTCCTGTTTTCAGCCTGCCAACAGCTGGGATTACAGGTGTGTGCCACCAGGCCCAGTCTCCATTGCCCTTGTGGGGTGGGGCTGGCACATTACACTGGGATTGAACTCTGACTACTGCGCTCTACTGAGACAGTTGCTTTAGTCTGCTGAGCTATCTGGCCAGCCCTCCTCCGGATTTGTTTTAAGTGACTGTACTTGAATCAGTTTTTTGAATAAAATTCTATTTTAAAATACTGCACTGAAATATGAGATATCGCTAGTGTTGAACATTTTCTTAGCTTCCCTTTATTTTATGCCTAATAGGTGAGCACCATTCATTACTTTATTACTGACTCTGCTATTGCTCCTCCACCAATTTTTCAGAAGAGTAGCTTTGAATCAGTCTGATGTTGCTGTTCCAGCTTTCGTCCTGTGTTCTCTGCATACAGCTC